>JAJMBE010000012.1:0-151980 GCA_030565125.1 Candida pseudoviswanathii | reverse complement strand
ACAACAACAACAACAACAACAACAACAACAACAACAACAACAACAACAACAACAAAAATCCAACAAAGCTCAACCCATCCTCTTCATTAGGGCCATATTCAGCAAATTTCGGATGTGGGAGAATAATTCTAAAGATTGAAGAAGCTGAGCACTTTCCATATTCCTCAGAGCGTAGCTGACATTACTAACTAGCACACCGTGATTTCTAGCCCAATTTGGATTCTAATATACATCTTCCCATATAGTTTGATTGTTTATATAAATTCCCTCTACTGTAGACTTCTCATTCAAACTCTTTAATGGACACTTGTTGAGGTTCGGATCAAAGTATCGCCATAAGCTCCCCCATAAGCTCCACCAAAACTCAACCCAGAAACCGGATACGAGATACCAGGAACCCGAAAACAAAGCCAGGAAAAAAAATACCAGCCTCCGACAACCTTTCCTTTCTTCCAACACCCCACCCAACGATGAACTTGCTCAAGATACTAGACACCACTCCCGAACCACCCATCATCGACCTCGACATCGAAGAGATAAACTACTCGGGGGACTACCAGCTCGCGACGCCAATGTACGATTTCCAAAAGGAGCTAATTGACCAGATAATATCCTTGCACTACCCGGACATCTTGAAGTACTGTGAGTTGAACGACAACCGGGAGATCATTGTCAAGTCATTGAACATATGTATCGAGAACTGCTTGTTGGTGTGCACGCACCCGTACTTGTTGATTGACCACTATATGCCCAAGAACTTCACGTTCAAGGAACTCCCTGGGAAACTCAGCGAGACGAGTGGGAAGTTTAACGTGTTGAAGGACTTGATTAATGTGTTGTTGAATGGCGGGAACTACCATTCGCTTAATATTGGGATTGTTATGAATAACATGAAGAATGTGTTTGACTTGGTGGATGCGTTGTTGTTGGGGTGTCAGGGTATTAACAAGAATGTTAAACGATACGTGGGTAACAACGTGTTGCGTGAATCGAAGAAAAACAGTAATGGGAATAATAGCAGCGGGAGTGGTAGTGGAAGTGGTAGTGGGAATGGCAGGCTGAAGCATAGAGATCTGTCGATGGTGCATTTGATACCTCATGACGGGATGACAAGCAAGGACAAGCCGGGTTTAGACTTGGTCAAGTTTGACATATTGATTGTGTTGGATGGCAATGTCGATACCAACAGTGAGTTTTTCAAGAAGTTGAGAGTGCAGAACCGTGGTAGAAACTCACCATGTGCAATCATCCGCTTGGTCCCGACTAAAACTATAGAGAACATCAAGTTGTATTATGAGGATAAGAAAGAGGACCCAGACTACTTGTACAATTTGATATCATCAATTGTGTGTCTTCGAGACTTTATTGGTCAGTTATCCCCGGACGTGTTCCCGATATACAACCAGAAGTTGACATACTTGTCCAGCAAGTTTTTTGACAAGTTGTTTAAGCGCGAGGACTCTTCAGAATTCCCAGGCTGGCCATTACCACCACTAGCCAAGATCCCACAATTCACGCCGTATGACGTGGAAAGGTCGTTGTTGACTGAAGTCCATTTCCATTATACTCCCTATGACCCCAACCCAAACTCCACTCCAGGCGCTTCTGAACCACCAGAAGAGAAACCAACTTATTACGAAACCAGGAGATTGAACCTGGAATACATCACCAATCCTTTGAAAAACTCCTATAATATCCTAAGTGGGATCAGAAACGACGACAATTACAACGACTCGTCGATCTTAACCCACAAATTGTTGCTCCAGTTGAATGAATCGTTCTTGAAGCATGACCAGTTGGATGGTGAGATCAAGAGCTTCAATAAGTTCAACGAGCCAGAGATACAGGAGGATAAGATTGGTAGAAGAGAAAAAGCAATGAGGACAAGCGTGAGTAAGATCATGGAGGATGTTGACCATGCTGAGTTGAGAATATCAAGCTCTGCTAGGATGGCAATTAAGAAAAGCGAACAGTTGGAGAGTGTCAGAGTGGAAGTCGCTGAGAAACAAACCAAGTTGAATGAATTTGAAGGGATGGTGGAGGATGAGGCTAAGAAGGAGTTCATTTCGAAGCAAATGGAGATCTGGAAGCTCAAAGATCAGATTAAAGAGTTGATAAACCGTACAAAGTCCAAGAACGACGAGAAGAACTTCATGGTTCAGGAACACACAAACTGTGTGAAGTCAATTGAAGATTCAGAGAAAGAGATTGAAGAACTCAAGACGAAAATCGATGAAAACAAACGGAAGTTCAGTAGTATATTGGAAGAAGAAGAGCCTAAAAACAATGAATTTGCAAACAAGAAACAGAAAATCATCAGTGAAATAAAACAAGAAGAAACAATCAATGAATCGTTAAAGTTCAAACTAAATAATGCATTCAAGTTTCTCAAAGAAACGTCACACTTGAAAAAACGTAAAGGAAGGGGACTAACTCCAAAATGAGCACTTTATAGTTGATATATAGGCATCTCCAGCTTTATAGAATCTAATATCAAGACATTGTTAATCGGACTTTCCTTCTTGCTCAAGAACTGGATAACATCCTGGGATAACGCACCACCGAGGATCGCAGACACAGGCGCAAACTCAGTAAACGCCTGGCGACTCAACAACTTATAATACTCCTCAGTGACTAATTCCACAGGGATATCCAAGTCACGACACACTTCAGCCGTCTTCTCCTTCAACAACTCTAACGGCACATCCTCCTCCACTTCTTTGGGTCTCTCTATGCCCAACAACGCAAAAAGAATCGGGAACGCCGGCGACACTTTCTTAAACTGTCTCTTTGTCAACTGTTCCTTCAACTTCTTCGACCTAAACACGTCCGCCACAGGCGTGAACTCATCCGTGATAGTAACCACCTCCTTCTCATCCTTATCCTCGCTCTCAACCGGCTCAAGTTTCGTGATCGTCTTATGAAGCGACACTTTCGTGCCCACTACCCGCTTCACGTTCCCGATATTCTGCCCCTTCGACGATTCATGCCTGATCAAGTCCGTGATCACGTACCCAAACATCCCATGCGCTCCCGCCAAGTACAACGGGATGTTCAATTCCCGCAGGATCCCGTCCACATACACCATATCCTCCCTGCTCAAGTCCGTGCCAATTATCAAGTCAAACCTTTTAAAGTATGACCTATCCACGTCCCGCAATGCACTCGTATTGATGTCCAAATTCACCCGGCTGTTCAACTCGCGGATGTGTTCCACGACAAACGGCAACTTCAACTCCCCGACAATACAGTCGTCATTGGGCAAGAAGAACTGGCACGTGAAGTCCTCTGGTCTCACGACGGCGTCATCAAGGATCTCGATCGTGTTTATCCCGCCAAGTACAAGGTTCTTGACGACCTCCGTACCGATGCCCTTGAGGTTGATGATGAGGACCTTGGTTGTGCGGAGCCGTAACTGGGTCGTGATTCCCCATAACCGGATTTGTCTGTCGTATAACGCGATCTCGTCTGCTGTTAATTGCTCGGTGTCGGTTCCATTCGATGCCATTGTTGGGAGGTGATGAATCTGGTTCGATAGTGGAATTTCATCTAGTTGGTGAAGAGAAAAATCACCAAATGTTTACGCGTAGGAGTAGGAAAAAACAATAACAGTCGACGTGTATCACGTGACAGAGCTGCAAAAATAACTATGGAATTACTTGTCTATTTAAATCGATAGAAAAGATTAGATTGTTGTCACACCCTTTCAAGCCATGTTCGCACAAGTCATCATAATACAACAAGTACACCGGCATGTAACGATTCACGAACTGCGTGACTTCCTCGTCCGTCATCCCTGATCCATTCTTCACTATGGATTCGTGCTCCTGCTGTAATCTCCACGTATACACATTCTTGACATCGTTCGTTTTCAACGTGATGAAGACGTCAAAGAATGACCATATGCCCTGGTATCCAGACAAGTTCTCGTTGATTTCTTCCAAGTGATACATTCTGGAAAGTTGGAGCACCCCGGACACTTCAGACGTCAAGTATCGCAAACGGAGTATGTCGTTTGCGTGATTGACATACCCGTTGAACCACCCTTCAAAGATGATAATGTCAATGGGGGAATCCACAGCGGTGTATCCTGACCGATCGCCCTGTCCGTTAAATCTCGACTTGTCGTACTGTGGGATCCGTATCTCCTCCCAGTTTCCCTTGTAATTCCTCGTCGCTTTTTCAAAGATGTCGTAGAGCGCAGGCAAGTCGTGGGTCCCTGGGAGTCCCCTGCCTTTCAATAACGGGTTGTCTGTGGAGTTGTTGAGCTTGTCCTGGTCTTGTCGGGTGAGATACAAGTCGTCCATGGAGAACTGGACGGTGTTGAAGCGGGGGTAGGTCTCGCGAAGGTAGGTTGTTAGCTGGTTGGTCAAGTATGACTTCCCTGAGCCTTGAGGTCCGTTGATCCCGATTATCAATGGCTTTTTGGCAAAGTCATGGCCCTTGATTCTGGAAACTATGTACTTTGTGGTGATTGAAAGTGTGGTCATGGTCAACGCCTAGTAGAACGTCGAGGGATATTTTTTTCTCCACCAATCGTTTACTCAAATCTCGTTTATTATGGGGCGATATCTCTACACATCAAATAGCCTTCAACTCCTTCAACTTCTCAATCAATTGATCGACATTATCAACCTTAATACCCGCAGCTCTAGCTTCCGGTTCCTCCACTTTCAACACCTCCAACTTATTCTCGACATCGACTCCAAAATCATCCACTTTCTTCTTCGTCAACGGCTTCTTCTTCGCCTTCATGATATTCTGCAAACTAGCATACCTAGGCTCATTCAATCTCAAATCGGTAGTAATCACCATAGGCAACTTTGCCTTCAACACCTCTTCACCGCCATCAACCTCTCTCGTGACAAACACCTCGTCATTCTCCTTCACCTCCACCTTCGCCGCGTTCGTCGCCTGTGGCCAGTTCAACAACCCCGCCAAGATCTGGCCCGTCTGGTTGAAGTCGTCGTCAATCGACTGCTTGCCCAAAATGACCAAGTTCGAGCCGTCCTCCTCAACAACCTTCTGCAAGAGCTTCGCGACGCCCAACGGCTCAATCTCCTGCTCGCCCTTGGTCTCAATCAACGTCGACGTGTCGGCGCCTTTCGCCAACGCGGTACGCAACACGTCCTGTGCCTTCGATGGACCAATGGACACAGCGTGGATCGAGTCAACGGTCAACTGTGGGTTGTTTTCTCGGAGTCGTAACGACTCTTCTAACGCAATGTCACAGAACGGATTCATGCTGAACTTGACGCCCTTGGTCTCGACTCCCGTCCCCGCCTTGTTGATTCTTGGTCTCACGGCAAAGTCAATTACTCTTTTGACAGGAACTAAGATTCTCAATTTCGATGACATGGTTGGGTGTGGGTTGTGGTTGTTGCTGTGGTGACGTCGGTGAAATTTTTTTTTTGCTTTTGCTTGTGTTTGTTCGCTTTCATCACCAAATCAAATCCCTAAATCGGAGTGCAACCAACCAAACTCACTGCCGCACAAGTATCGCAAAACTCATTGGTTGAACAGAATGAATGATTGAAAACCCCAATTATATGTATTAATAAATAGCAAGCACAAAAAAACTTATACAAACGATAACCTTACTCGATATTCAAAGGCGCACGAGTTCTAGCCTTCATTCTCTCAATTCTAGCCTTCAATTGCATAGTGACTTCAGCAGCACGCTTCCAATCAGCCCCATTGTCAACATCCATTGACTCCCTACTGTTCGTGGGGACAACGGATGGAATACCGTAGTTCATGCTAGACCGGAAACTGTTGGCATTGACGATTGTGCTAGGGTTGCTGTTACTATTGCTAGTACCATTGCCACTTGTATAACCATTCCCGTTGCCATAACTTTGATTCTCCTCGCTACCAATGGACAATCGCTTGACTCCCGTGCTGATATCGCTCGACATCAACTTGGATGTCGCGGTGCCTGGCTTGTAGAAGCTACCTCTTGAGTGACTACTGCTCATGTTACCTCTTTCGTATGCAAGATTCGACTGGTGTAATCTAGTGATTTCTTTCTCTTGTTCTAAATCTTTGATCTTGTAGTTGGCTTTCTCAAGCTCTAGTTTCAAGTTATTAATATGTGTATCTTTGTGGTTGGCCGTAATCAAGGCATTTCTCTTTTCGTTATCTAACTCTCGTTTCAACGACTCGATCTTGTCTTGATAAAGCTTATTGGCTTCCTCTAAGGAGTGAATAGATTTCAAATTTAACTCTTGTTGGTGCTGTAAGTTCTTCTTATCTTCTTGTAAACCAGCAATCTGTTGTTTCAAAAGAGTCACTTCCTCAAACGATGAAGCGGATTGTGGGGGTTGTTGTGCTGCGTTAGAAGAAGCTGGAGGTTGTGGTGGGGATTGCAAGTCAGAAGCACTTGGCGGACGCAAATTTGGTTTAGTTAGGGATCTTGCCGTCATTCCTCGTCCCGTCTTAACATCATCACGTTTGACAGGAGATGACGCAGAACGCTTGGCAGGGATCGTGGTAGCTGCAGTTGAACTTGGAGCCCGTGGTTGTGGTTTCGCAGCAGGTTTCGCAAACGAAGATGGTGCAGGGGCAGATGCACCTACTGCACCGCCCCCTCTGCTACTACCCATGGACGCCTTTACCACTGCTTTCTTTTCGTAATAATCATTAATCTTGGATTTTCTGTTTTCGTCAACCTTCTCAAGGAGCGAGTTCAATTCCCGTGGACCAGTGATTTTCATCAACGTACCAATCATTTCTGTGGCAGCCTGTCTGACTGGCTCTTGAGACTCGCTTAATAACTTGACTCCGCCCTCCATTATAAGGTCGATTTCAGCTGTCTTTGGTGGCACTTTTGTGTTGGACAAACATCTTTTGACAAAATTAGCAGACGCAATCTTGTTCTGAGGGGTCTTCAATTTCATACCATTCACTGCTTCGTCCAAAACTCCACCATGGAATCCTGATATGTTGAAAATAGCATCCAAGACATTATCCAATGCCGTTGCAACCGATGGTTTCTTCTCTTTGAGTCTTTCCACAACAGGCGCCAACACCGCAGACTGGTACTTGGCAAACTCACGCCCCAAACCCTTGGCAATAAACTCGATACAGTTAGCCGCCAACTGGACAACTTGAATATTAGCATCTTTCATACATTTAGCAAAGACTCTCAAAACTGGCAAGTAATCATCATGAGTAACCAACTTGGGAGATTTCTCCAAAACAGGCACAACTTCCTCTAGAACTGCTTTTCTATCTTTCCAAAGACTAGACGAAATTCTGGTATCAAAATCAGAAGGAAACTTGCTCAACACTTCCACTGGATCAACAAACTCCAAGGGATCAAAGGCTGGTGTATCTCCGTCTTGTGCAGCACCACTGGCGTCAGTCATTTCGACGTCCTCGCCACCTGCATGTCCCGCGGTGGCAGCGGCAGCAGCAGCAGCCTCTAGTTCCTTTTGTTTTTCAATCTCTTCCTTCTGCTTTCTAGTCAATCTCTTTTGTTCGGCGGTATTACCCTTTTCTTTTTGGAATGCAGCGGTAAGATCCTTTTGTTGCACTGGTTTCAAGTCAGGGAACAACACATTAGTCAACGCGTCGCCCATCCATTTGTACAACTCAATCGTCAACTTTGTGGTTTCGTTTCTCACGTTCTTATCGGCGTGTGCAAACAACTTGCCCAAACACGGGATAACTGGCTTTGGTGATATTATTTTACAACCAAAGTTCTCATAGATAGAAACCAACCCAGAAACACAACCAGTGACTAACTTGGGAAGTCTGTTTGTCAAGTACGGTAATATATCTTCAACTATCGAGTTCGGATCATTAGTAATCTCCAACATTAACAAAAGCGATTCATTACTCCATTCCTTCGTGTTCTTTCTGGTGGACAACAAACCTTTCTCACAAATCGATCCAACAATGCCCAAACTTTTCAACTTGCTGACGTTGGAGACTGTTCCTCCGTAAACCAAGAACTTGACAAAGGCATTGTACCCGGCTTCTTGCGCAACCACATTCGAGTCCAAGATGATCTTCTTGAGGTTGTCCAACAGGAAATTAGTAAACACGGGATCATTCTCGTTACGTGATTTTTCAAACTCTGCCGCTAATTCATCATACGCCTGTAATCTGACCTTCCAGACTTTATGGACCAATTTCTCCTCCAACGATAAACTGGAATAATCTTCGTCTTTGTCATCCATGATTGTTCGGTGTGGTTGTATGGGTGTTGTAAAAAAAAAATCGAAAGTGACTTTCTGTTATTTTTTTTGTTTTGTTTTGATTTCCAGACGCCAAAATTTTCTGTCTGGTCTCGTCTCGCACAATACGAGGGGTTCAGTCCGTTAGGTGCGGTCGGGTCTCGCGATAGCCACCACCAGGTCCTAAGCTTAACACGTATTTACTTTTATTTCCACTTTAATAGAATATATGTATGTATAAATAATACTAAAGAGACACATCAACCAAAGCACTTTCCCCGTAGTCTACTCAAAGCCCACAAAAGCGCAACTCACACCTTTTTCTCTCTATTGTTTGTATTGCAAGCCGTACTTGGCATATATTTCATCCAATGGTTGCAATTTGAATCCCCAGTCGGCTTCGCCTTCTCTGTCAACGTAATATCTCTTCAAATCGACTTGGTGGTATGGATGGTATGAGGTGTTGAACCATGGGATAGCAAACATCAACAAATGACTGTACTGACTGTTTCTGTTAGAAACATCCCTAGTTCTATCATCCAACTTGCTAAAATTCTCATCATATGGCAATTGTCCCAAACTCAACTTCTTCTTAATCTCGTATCTGTCCATCTTGACCTCCCTTGCGTTTTCCCTCCATCCAAGGAATCTCTGGCTCGATCTGACATAATTCAAGCAGAATCCACCCACAAACCCAAGCAACGTGGCTGCTCTGATAGTGGTCCCCGAGATGACACTAGGCTTCATGCCTCTCCCGGTAGATGGTTCCAATCTCTCCCATATCTTCATACCGAGCGGGAAGGAGACCGTGATTAAACCCCAGTTGAGGTAGTCGACTGGGCGGAAATATGATATGACTCTTGTGAAATATGGATCGCCGTCGATTAATTCGTATTCACTGTGCACTGGTGGTGCCCTGACTGGTTGATTGGAAGCGGAGTATGACATGCTGAGTGGTTGTTTGGTAGTCTCCGTGCTGGTCCTATCGATGGAAAGAACTTTTTCATAATTTTTTTTGCTCAACATTTGATTGGCAACGAGAGTTCAAGCAACAGAAAAAAAATGTAGGAGTGAGGGTGGGTCGTGTGGGGAGTGAGAAAAATGGATTATCCAAGGGAGAATGTAGGACAAGCAAGCTGCAAAATGATGGGGAGATGGTAAGTAATGGAGGAGAAGAAGGTGGTGGTGGTGATATGGATTGGTGGTTGTGATTTGTTACACAAGTTTATGGTGTGAGAGTTCCTATGGTTGTCCCTTTGACGGAAGTATATCTGCTATATACCACCCAAGAAGACCTATAAACACCCCGTCGACGATGAATGAACTGGTCATACTTCATTTCGGTGTTCTATCTCACTCCAGAATCAATCCTGGCCTCAGAATTTGACGATGGCTCTAGTTGAGTGCAGTCATTGGCTGCAACGGACCGTTTATTAACAATCGTAACAGACACATCTAGGAAAGCTCGGCGTTTCTATAACCACCATATTATCACCAAGTAACCACTCCTTCCCAACATTCTCCTCCTCATACTCATCCTTCCACAAGGTTTCCACCTATTTAGGAACCACACTTTCGGGCGTAAAATCACAACGCATACATAACTCACACAAAACCAGCCAGCCAAAAAGAGAGAGAAAAAAATCAAGCCGATAGAGATCCGAAATATCAAAAACAAAATCCTCCTACACTGTCGCCACCTATCCCCAACCACGATGCCGATTCAATTAGCCCACGAAGAAGGCGACGAGCCGCACCATCACGACCACCTCAAGGATGACGAACACCAGCCAAACACATTCATCCGGCTCCTTAACAGCGTGCGATGTTACAACATCCCCGTGTTGAACTTCGTGATTTTGCTTATCTTGGGGATATTCTTGATCAAGCTCACGACAAAGTACACGAACCTATACATGAAGAACTCGTTGATCACCATCATCACGACTAACTTGGTGCTCTACGGGATCTCTGAGACCTTGGCCCAGTCGATCTTGTGCTACAGGAGCGACCAGCCCATGATTGCCTACCGGTTGAATGAATCCGACGGGGTCGGGAACAGTGGGATAGTGTTGAACAGTGGTGTGATTGATGATTTGGAAGAGGGGAACGTGTTGGATGATGATGCGGTGGACGTGGTTATCCCGTTGAGTTTCTTTCAGTTTAATAGATTGGCGGGGTTCATGTGCTGGGGTTTCATCATGGGGTTCTGTCAGTGCTGGTGGTATAAGTTCTTGCAGATCTACTCGCAGGATCGAAAGTTTATTGAGGTTGTGAGGAAGGTTATGACGGATCAGTTTTTGTACTCTCCTGTGTCGTTGTTTTGCTTCTTCACTTACGGTACGATTGTTTTGGAGGATAAGACCTGGGACGATGCCAAGGTTAAACTAAAGAAGATTTATATTCCTACGTTGTTTATAAACTATTCGGTGTGGTTCCCAGTGCAGTTTTTCAATTTTTTGGTGATACCTAGGAGTTTCCAGGTTCCGTTTAGTTCGTCGATTAGTGTGTTGTGGAATTGTTATTTGTCAATGAGAAACTCAACTAATTGAGACTGGATTCAAATATACATTCCTAAGTTAGAAAAAGCCCCATTGAATTTCCTAACCTTGTTGCTAATTGCATTCAAATACTCTTGTTGATTAGCCACCTCGAACAAATGCACCAACAAGTAACTCGTATCCACAATTGAATCATTATCTGACTTTTCAAAACCCGGCTGACCCTCTGAGTTCAACACCAAGCAAGTTATATTCTTCCCTTGACTCAAGTTCAACTGCGACACAACCGACCCCGCAATACCAGTTATAGCATGGGGTGGTTTCAACTCCGGCACCTGGTCCAACAAGTCCTTCCGCAGTTTCACTTCCTGTTCTGCCACCAACTTATTCACCGACTGGTTGTTATTCAACCCACATGGCGCCAACACGATCCAGTCCCTCGTCTCGCCAAACGTTTTAATAACCTCCCTGGCAACCAAATTGTACGTGATTGCGTTGTAAAAGTGCGGAATCGTGATCGATACAACACTGATATCGGAGTTTGCAACCACGGGTATGTCCAATTTCGGGTACTTGTTCTTCAAGTTCTGGTTCTTCAACGCCACGTACAACTGCTCGTCCTCGTCGTACTCCAACTCGCTCGACTTGTCAATCGACTCGTATAGTTCCGGGTAGTCGATGTGGATTAGTCCAATGGGTTCAAACTTCAACTGGTCCTGTAAGATGCTTATCGTGGAGGGCATCACAAGCACGGTTTGCGGCGCTATGCTGGGCTGCTTCGTGAGCTTGATGGTTATGGTAGGTTTGAAATTTGGTTGGTTTTCATCTTCGTCCTCCAACGTATGACGAGGGTTTCGTGTCTCAGTAATTGGTTTAATCTAATCTGTTAGTAAACATCACAAGGCTATTCCAATGGTATCTACCGTACATACCAACATGGTTTGTTCTTAAGAAGAGTTGCCACCAATCTCGGGAGGAATTTTTCGAGATCAACTTTTTTTATCAACGGAGAAATATGTCACGCGCGGAGAATCACGTGTTGCCACTGGCTTTTCGCGGTCCAATCAAAACGCAGCAGCCTAAGTGAAGTACATAACCACCATTCGCACCTCGTCTTGGCCCATGTGTTGTCAAACCGGCTCCAGTGCACATACCAGGTTTATACGACGATCTGTAGAAAAATCGTACCATCGAAGCACTCCTAGAAAAAGACAAACGGTGTGAAAAAAAAAAGTGAGAGAGAACAATGTTGGGTGTGTTTTCTATCCACACTAATCCCAGCCATGTTATCACGATGCCTTAGATTGAACAAGAGAGGAATAAGCCCGGTATTGATCAGGTCGTACCACTCGACCGACCACATCGGATCTAACACAATAGTGAACCCCGCCAGCGTCGAGTCACGGATCCTTGATGCCTCACTCAAGTACGTTCCTGAGTACGGGTTCGACGAGCGGTGCATCACGCGGGCGATCCAGGAGTTGCGGTATCCTGACTCGATGAACGCCGTGATTTCGTTTAGTGGCAAGAGCGGGGCGTTGCGGATCGTGGAGTACTGGTTGCGATTGCAGCGGGCGAAATTGGAGGAGTACGTCGGGGAGAACGCGGAGGAGTTGGCGAGGATGAAGAACGACTATGAGCGATTGAAACACTTGATGAAGGTGAGATTGTTGTTTAATGAACCCGTGTTGGGGAAATTAAGTGGCGGATTGGCCCAGTTGGTTGTTCCGTATAATTTGACCACGGGGTTGGAGGAGATCCATGCGTTGAGTGATGACTTGGCGTTTTATTCCGGTGACGACAGTCATGATTTCAGCTGGTATAGTAAGAGGTTGGGGATCAGTACGATATATGTGAGTTCGGAGATGTACATGTTGAATGATAACTCCGTGGGGTTTGAAAGAACGAAGGAGTTTGTCGACGATAAGGTTAGTGATTTGGAAAAGTTGGGCAATGGGTATAATGACGTTGAGCAATGGTTAGGGTTCAATGCTATCTCCTTGATCAACTTGATCAAATCCCAATTGAATAGAGGATAGACCTAAGTAATGTATGTATATATTCGTTTATTGTAACTGACTACGCACAGCTATTAATTTCGACCTCGTGTCTTCTAATTCCTTTTCCTCGGACTCAATCTTGGTTTCCACCCTTTTAATCTCTCCCTCAATGAACTCGATACGTTTATTCACATTCATCTTGGCCTCACTAAAGTCCTGGGGTAACAATATGGGTCCTGTCAATTTATAAATCTTGGAATCTTCATCGAGGCTCTCGAATTCCTGTTTGACGATCTTGTTTTCTTGGTACTGGGTTTCTAATTTCGATCGGGATGAAATCAAGTCGTTTAGTTGGGTCTGATGGGTGTTGAAGTTCATCGATAACGTTTCGAACTGTTGTTTCAAGTCGGACATGGCTGATGGGTTGGTGTGTGGTTGGAATTGGGTCGAATCATCAAGAATTTTTTTCTTTTCGTCCTCTTCCGCTCGGATATTGCTGTCGTTCGATATCGCATTAGCTTTGGGCGCAAGAAAGCAAGACGTCGTGGATGTGAATAGTGTTGAAGATTAAGAAACACACATATACTGTGATTATATACAAATCCTATAAAGGTATCAAAAACCAAAGAAACTGAAACTGAAATAAAACCAATGAACAAATAATAACTAAGCAAACATAAACTATTAGAATGAAAGAATAAACCAAATAGTCAAAGTACGATCCCTTCCCTCCTGCCTCTCGTATACTAAAAAAAGATTAAACCAAACTAGTGAGAACCTACCGGATCAGTTGGGGAAGATATCACTTTCTTTTTCATTAATCACAATTTCGGTGACTCGCACCTTGTATCTTCGGTTGGTCTGGTCACCGCCGTAACCTTGCATTTCTTCATACTCGTCATCCTCCTCCTCCTCTTCTTCTTCTTCCTGTTCATCCACCATAACTGCGTCGTCGTCATCCTCGTCGTCGTCCTCGATCGCCACGTCATTATCTCCACTATTCCTCTTGGTTTCATTCAAGCTCGGTCTTTGCGGGTGATAACTAGTATGTCTTCTCAAGCACGCGCTATTATTGCCATTCGACATGCTATTCAACCTTCTTGTTTTCTCGATCGCCAAGCTTCTCAGCTGTTGGTACGGGGTAGCAAACAAGTCCTGGTTGAAAATGAAACCCTGGTATTCTTTCAAACTTATAATATTGTAATTATTATTATAAGATGATTCATAAACCTGGAAATTTTCATTCTGGATCATCGAGTTGCTCAAGAAGGAGTTTCTTCTGAACCAGGGCGACGAGGTGCTGGCCAACGACGAGTTTCTTCGCTTAATCATGGTGGGTTCTGGGCGTGGGGATGGTAGTTTCGGGTTCTTAGGTGACGTGGCTGATTTGCGTCGTGGTTTTGCGGTTACGTGATTGTCCACCATACTGTCCTTGTGTGATCTCTTGGCTGCGGGGGGTTGTCTTGAGTATGGGTGTGGTTGTGGTTGCCTGAAGAAGAAGAAGTGTTTGGTGGTTGTGGTTGTTGGTTAGGGTTGTAATTAATCACAGTAGAAAGAAAAAAGTGTGATTGTTATCTGCCTGGTTTTTTTTGCCTGGTTGATTCCAGCGATAAAAAAGAAGCAGCACCAGAAGCAGAACCACCAGTAAGAGAAGCACAGGGGAAAATTTAATTGCTCATCAAAAAAAGTGTGGTGGTTATCGGGTGATACTTATCACATGACACTCACAGTCACATGTACAGTAGGCACATGATCATAGTCATAATTCAAGATTATACAACAGCTATATACAGACTATAATTAACAAACAGCCGACATACCCCCCTCAGGAAAAGAAATAAAATACAAACCATACAATAACTCCAACAACAATTCATAATAAATCAAATAAATATAATCATAACCCCCTTCCAGGCCATGCTAACCTGCTCTTTTGCTTAATCTATTGGCTGGTTCAATCTTTCCTTTTTGAACAACCCACCTTTCTCTTTCAATCTCATCATGGCGTACTGCAAGCCCAACCTAGACTTTTCAATATTTGTGGAGAATCGATTATGGCTCCATTTTTCAATCTTTTCCTTGAACCCAAACAAGTTGGAGCTAAACTTAACTCTGCTATCCAAACTGGTCAACTCCAAGCCAGAGCTCTTGTACTTTAAAAACTCCTCTACCCGGATAAACTTCCTGTGATCTAGGTTGGACGTGTATGAATATAAGACTTTTTGGTGGGGGTCAATGACGGATTTCTCGATTATCCACGAGTTCAAGTTGTTTCCCAATAGTGGTTTGATGAAGTTAGGCAATCTTCCTGTCTTGACAATCAATCTAGTGGTGTTGAGTTGGCCCTTGGCGTCGACGTAGGACTCCAATGTGTCTATGGACAAGACATGTTTGGAGTATGGGTTGGGGTACCTGTTGAAGTATGCCAAACTGGTGGTTTCAAAGTCGAAGTTGAACTCGTGCTTGTTTTCAAAGTAAAGGACCATGGTGGGATGGACAAAAGGGTAGGAGAGTACTAGAAAATTAGGAAAGACGGATGAAATTTTTCTTTTTTTTTTCAGCACGGAGAAAGCGACGCTTTTATTCTTGTGGTGGGTTTAAGGGTGAGTGAGTGAACGATGAAAGTCAGGTTATTTTTCTCTTCGTTTGTCTCGGCCAATGTGAGTTACGGAAATTGTAATATCTAATGGCCGTAGTTATCTCCGTACTCCAGTAACAACGCAGCTGCAATGTGTTCAATGTAATGTGAAGAAGCAGATTGAAGTGATGTGACAAAGGGGCAAAAGGAGGGGAGGTGAACGAAAAGGATTGGAAAGCGGAGAGTGGTGGTGGTAATCGATGGGATGAGAAAAAAGTTTACTCCAGGAATTCGACAGAACTCCAAGGAAAATAGAACAGCTCAAAGTGAATCTAGAAAAAGACGAAAAGACGTCTGTTGAGAGTGTTGAAAAAGTTGGCAAACTCAAGGAGAAGTTTTGCAATTTAAGTCTGTGCATTTCGGAACGGATTGATAGGAATTCAAACCCCCTTTCAGTTTCTATAGTGTAACCTACCTGACCGACCGGAAAGTTTCAAATTTTCGAAAAATCACTTGAATAGCTCAGTGGTTAAGGCTAGGTGGCCAAGCTGGTTAAGGCGTGGGACTGTTAGAAACCTTCTTGCAATCTCAAGATCGTGAGTTCGATCCTCACCCCGGTCGCAATTTTTTTTGCACTCCAACCAACCCTAATCTTTCACCTAGAAGAGTTCTTTCTACAAACATCTTTCTATCTATGATGCTATCGTTCTGTTTATTTAGATGCACATGCTAACTCTATTTCTTACCACTCTTCTTGATACCTCCACCGACTAATGGACCACCTTTCTTTGCCTTTTCGGCCATGGCTTTCTTAGCAGCAGCGTCAGCTTTTTGTTTGGCCTTGAAAGCAACGTCATCGTCGTCCAAGTCTTGTTGCTTCTTCTTTGGAGCCTTTAATGGCTTAGCTTTACCTCCTTGACGTCCAGACATAGTTTGTGTTTATTGTTGAAGTTGATGATGTCAGATCAGATGGATTTCATTCAAAGTTTTTTTTTTCTTCTTCGCTCTGTGGTTGTTGCTTTGGTGACATTTGATATGTGGCCGTAGGCGCACTACCCCTATAATCCAGAGTTGTAGGAAACCAGGAAAAAAAGGGAACGCTTGCTGGTCAATAACCTGTCCTGCTAAAGCAACAAAGGGCCACGGACAACCATGGCAATATTAACCACTCCCGATAAGGAGAAAATCAAACGAGCTATCCCGAAAGCTAACAACAAGATCATTGATGCAACAGTCGCACGATTGTACATTGCGTACCCGGATCCAACCAAGTGGGTCTATACTGGATTAGTAGGGGCGATTGCCTTGGTGGACGATTTGGTCGGACACACTTTTTTCCTCAAGCTTGTGGACATCATTGGGCATAGAGGTGTCATATGGGACCAGGAATTGTACGTCAACTTTGAATACAACCAAGACAGAAAGTTTTTCCATACTTTTGAGATCGAGGACTGTTTGGTTGGGTTGTTGTTTGAGGATACCAACGACGCCAGCCACTTCTATAAACGTGTTGCGAACAAAGCGAAGTATGGATCCAGTGCTACTGTCAAGAACAAGAGTGCCATTGCGTTGAAGGAAAGAGCTGGGACAGCACCTAGCCACCAAGCACCGGGACCACGAGGCGAGTTTATGGATGTCAATACTGCACAAAGAGCAAGACGTGCTAAAGGGGTGTTGTACTATGATGATGTGCCACCACCGGAGTGGAGATCGTTGTATGCCGAGTTGGCATCGGCTGGTATCACGGAGGATATGATTGCCGACAACAGAGAGTTTATCAAGGATTACATTGCGAAGCAAGGTGGTCCGTTGGTTGGTTTGGAACCTCCAGTGCCACGGAAATACCAAAAGAAGAACGAACCGGAGTATGTTACGCCTGCTCCAGAGCCAGCGAGGGTAGTTTCAAAGACAAAGAAGGCTCCTCCTCCACCACCACCTCCAGGCGTGGCTCCAGCAAGCTCGACACCAACTCCAGAGCCAAGTTATTCACCTCCACTGGTGCCAGATGTTCCACAGAATGCAGCATCCCCACCAGCATATACGTCAGCCGCCGCTTCCCCTGAGCCAGCACCAACACCACCAGCAGTTCCAGCGGCAGCACCTGAACCACAGCGAAAGTTTAAGTTGCCACCACTAACGGCGAAGGCTCCACCTGTTTCACACACTTCATTACCCAGTGCCAGCGAATTGAGAGACAAACCATTACCACAGTCGCCAATCTCGCTGAACTCGCCTTATTCACTAGCATCACCAGCGTCACCTGCATATCCAAACCACCAACAAAACACAATCCACCACGTTCCTCCTCCGCTCGCAGGCAACGCAGGACGTCCAGTTCCGCCACCACCTGCAAGAGGAACTCCACCTGCTCCACCACCAAGAGGTCCTTCCTTGCCTCTGAGAACCAACACGGTGTCGAGTGTTGGTTCTGGTGGTGCTGGACCTCCACCACCCCCACCACCAAGAAGAGGCGGAGCTCCTCCACCACCACCACCTAGAAACAGACAAGTGCCACAACCACCAGGTCCGCAGTCACCACCTCCCGCACAGTTCCATCCACCTGTTCCTCCAAGAGATGCCAGTCATCCTGGTGGCGTACCACCTCCATTGCCTCAACAATCTAGACCACCAATGGCGGTACCACAAGTACAGCCACAAGTTGCCGCTGCTGTCGCACCCCCTCCACCACCACCTCCTATGCCACCTCAAATGACAAATACCGCACCTCCTCCGCCACCTCCACCTATGCCACCACAGATGAGCAACTCAGGAGCTCCTCCACCACCACCACCTCCTCCAATGCCACCACAAGGAGCTGCATCTCCCGCAGCAGCAGCACCACCAATGCCAGCAGGTGGTGATCCTGGCCGTGATGCATTGCTCGCATCCATCAGAGGCGCGGGTATAAACTCTTTGAAGAAAACAGACAAAGCTGAGCTTGAGAAGCAAGAAGCTAGAGCAAGACCAATGACAGGTGGTGGAAGCAGCGAAAGCGCAAGCGTATCCACATCAGCCACCGGAACTGGCGGTCCACCTGGCCAGCCTGCAAGTTTGGCAGATGCCTTAGCAGGTGCATTGCAGAAACGAAAGGGTAAAGTTGCACAGAGTGATGATGAAGATGATGATGAGTGGTAGGTTACATATATAAGCAGGGGAGCTAATATATACGCACACACACACAAACACACATTTATGATTTGGGAATGTAGAGTCACGTGAATGGTAGTGTCTAGAGTTCAAGAAATTTGATATTTAAATGACGAAAATGAAGGCAAAAAAAACTAAAAGCTATGTGAACATGTTTCTTCATTGCTTTTATTTTCAAGTTGCATGATTTTTGAAAGTACGGTTGGTGGGATCAGCTTATTTGAAGGAAAATAATTATGCTTGCCAACTAATGGATAAGCAATTCCATTTAGTTCAAGTGTTTTATTTAACAACTAACTTTGAAACTGACTGGGGCTTTCTTTCGGGGACGTCCAGCGATCTAGCATTCTTGTTTAATTTATATGATTAGTTGTTTATTAGAACGTATCTTGGATATGTAGATCACGGGACGTCGTCGAGTCCTACGACTGTCTACTCTTACGCTGGTGACGGTTCCTTTTTGACGAGCTAGGAAGTACCCCTTAGGGACAACCACATATCAACCATCTTGAGTTCTACTTCATCTACTTGCATTCGATCACAGCAGAAGAATGAGAGATTATTGGATATTGAGAATGGTGTGTCATTAGTACTGGATGTTAGTATTCTGTGTGTGTAGAGGAAATTCATCCTCCTACTCCTCCTCCTCGCCATCCCAAACAGAAAAAAGATTTCATGTTCAGGAAAGAGGACAGACTGAGTCTTTCGTTGATATCAGCGGTTATCAATCGGAGGGATGTGTTTATCAAGCTGATTGGGCGGTATTTATGTGATATCAGAATCTACTAACTTTGAAACAAACGTGACGGCATACCCTTACAATGTGTGTGTCCAGTCATGTAGCACTGTTTTTTCTTTTTAATATATACTTGTATGTTTTGGTGTTTATGAAAGATGGATCTTGTAGATCACGGGACGTGTCACGTACTCCCCCGGCGGAGAAGTTCCACGACCGTTACTCTAACATCATGGTAGACCTTCGTGGTACCTCCCTGATCAAGCCATTAGATTGATGGCAATCAACCAACGTACACGAAAAACACCCTCTTCTCTGTAACGAAAAATTTCTTCACGGTCAAACCATCTCCTACTCCAAACCCCCCACCACCTACCATACAATGACCAGCAAGACGAAAGGAGATCTCAAGAATCTATTAGATTCATTCAACGAAGCAACAACATACTGGCTCAGCAATCTAACTCCCTCAACCACCACGACCACGCCATCCAAGATATCCAATCCGATCGATGAGCTCACGAAACTCGTCAAGTTGATCAAAGCACACACCACGAAAGTCGGGATAATCTTCAAGCCTTCCAACTTGAAAAAAGACCCCGGGGTGGCGTATAACACATTGGAGAAGTTATCGGAGACGGTGGTGTTATTGACGGGGTTCATTCAGCTGTTCAACGTGGCTGAAATCTCAAGGATATTCTACGATGCGATATTTGAAGGGGTGAGGAACTTGATCGTGTCTGTGAATAAACTCAGCGGGGAGTTGATTGTGATATTTGATGAGGAGGACGAGGAAGAAATGAGTGATGACGGACGATTGGTTGGCGTTGGTAAAGTCTGGTCGAATTGTGATGATTTGGTTACGTTGCTTCTGGAAGGTGCTGTTGGATTGTTGAGTAATAAGATCAAGCAGAGCATACTTTTGTTGGATGATGGGTTTGAAGAGTTTAAAGAGTGGGCGGAAGATCCACAGGATGTGGATGATGATCCGTTTGGAATGAGTGGTGATGAGGAGGACGAGGAGGGGGGAGAGACGAAAGAGGATAAGGAACCGGTTGACAATTCCGAAGTGTCTAAATTTGCATTGAAATGGGTCAAGAAGATCCAATTGATCAGGTTGTTAATCTCATCATTCAAGAAATCCATACCGAAGACTACCTTGGGCAGCCTGATAGACGATATCAACACGATCCAGACGAAATTGGTCAACCTCATTGACAAGTTCATCATGAACTTGATGCTTGACATGTCCATCGACGACGAGATCATCAAAAACACCAAGGAGATCGCCCTACAGGCGCTGAAATTATGCAAACTCGGCGTGATGATCCACGAATCAAACACCACCAAGGCCAAATGGTACGAGACATGGATGAAAAATTTCATTATAGATTCGGAGTAGATACCGTGTTTAGCTATAATAAACCTAAATACTTTGCATGATGCTTAGCGTGTTCTTCGACAAACGAACTAATGAAAAAATACAGGTGATCGTACCCATCAACCAACTGTAAATCAACATCACCCTTATAACCCCCGGCAGCTTCGATGAAATTCCCCGGCTTCAACTCCCTCTCGTAAAACGGATCCTTCAATCCCTGATGGATCAAGATCCCCGGCGTATGCACCCCATCATACTTCTTAACCAACTCCGTAGGATCATACTCCGCCCACGCCTTCTTATCATCCCCCAAATAGTTCCCAAAGTTCTTCTCACCCCAAGGAACCACGCTTGGGTTAGCAATTGGCGCAAACGCACTCACGGACCGGTACTGGTCCTTTTGTCTCAAGAAGCCAACCAAGGCGCCCATTCCGCCCATCGAGTGTCCCGTGATCCCCACGTTCTTGAAATCCAACTGTCCAAACTCCTTGGATAATTCCGCAGGCAACTCCTCGTGCACGTACGTGTACATGTTGTAGTTCTTGCTCCATGGCTCCTGCGTCGCGTTGACGTAGAACCCTGCCCCGGTACCAAAGTCCCACGAGTCGTTCTCGCCAGCAATGTCAGCGCCGCGGGGCGAGGTGTCGGGGAAAACCAAGGCAAAGCCGTACTTGCTGGCCCAGTACTGGAAGAAAGACTTCTCCGTGGCGTTCTCGGGCGTGCATGTCAACCCAGAGAGGTAGAGCAAGACAGGAATCTTCTTGGATGAGGAGGGTGGGATGAAGACATTGACGTTCATGGGGGTCTTGGTGGCGCTGGAGTCGTGGGTTAACTTGAGTAATTTTCCGCCACATTGGACGATCTCGGCATTGATTTTGAATGGCATGACGGAGGCGATGTTTGTCAATTGATGATGGTGGGTTCAATTGAAGTGTCGACGAATGAAAAAGGGGGTATTTATATGAGATCTGTTCTGTTCTGTTCTTTCTCTTTCTTTCTTTTTTTTCGCCCGCGATTAGAGATTCCCAAACGGGTTAATAAACCCGGATTACATAATACATACTGATAGTGGATATGCACAGTTACATAGTAATCACACATGCTGAACGTGTCTCATATAATAACTTTTTCTTCCACACAGCATCACCTCAAAGTAGTTGCATAGCACCCAAACTCAAACTTTAACCAGCCGGAGAAACAGTGCTGAGCTGTAGGGAGTTTTTGTTACAAGTAACAAGAAAAGTCGTGTGGCACCCAGATCACAAACGCGGGATTTTTCTGTTAAGAATCACATCACCACAGCGATTTCAGGTTGCTTTCCGCTCTAATGGGGACCCTTTCCACAAGACCCAACTTATGATGTGTAACATAGCGTAAAATCAACCTTTATATCACCTTCACCGACATCTGAGAACATCACCATGAGAAAGCCAGGGAGTTTCTGAATAGGTTTAGTATACATCGATATACCCCGTCGTTTAGTCACTTTTCGAGATGTGCGAGGATTTAGCTGCCCAGGATGATACACTACTAAAACAGCGAGTGAAAATAGTCTAGTTTGAAAGAGAAACACCTGGGTATTCATATAGATGGGCTGGGATGGATAGTCCTGGAGATGTGGGATGTGATGTCAGAGTCATGGGATTGATTGTGAAGTGGGTGGTTTAGGGGGCGTGTTCCGATAGTGCTGTTGGCAACGAGAAACCGTTGGGTGTTGTGGTGTCGCGGGCTCGTCTAACATGCAGAGAAAGAAAGTATACGCCAAGGAATTGCCAGTAATTCACTACCGGGAGGCAGGGGGTTTCTTATGCTATAGCAGTTTGATTTTGGGCGACGGGGTCTTGTCCACGTGAGATAGGTTGGTGGACCACACTTTTGGTGTTCTGAAAACTGAAAGGAGGTTTTAGCTGCAAAAAAATTAATGCGCTTGTTTGATGGTTCAGACCCCAATTCTACGTATGTTACCAAGTCTTGTAGCTTAGTTTAACTGGTTGCTTCATTAACAGTAGAACGCACGGCACTCCCTACTGTTTGACAACACCTACAACTTGGCGTCGCCAACGCCAAGCTCTTTATACTTATAAACCCAATGAAACTCCAATTGGCCAGGATCGCCTAGTGCATAGCCAATGCCACCCCTCTCTTTGCAACTACATCCTCTCCCTATCCATTTGTCGTGCATGCTTCCCAAACCCCCCATGGAACAATCACACGAAACATCGGCTTTATGTTTCTCCCATTTTTTTTTGGTCCTGACCTGATCCCCCACAAAAGACTCGACACTTCCTCCTCCACGTAAAAAAACCCAAACAAGCCACAACCCAATTACAACATTCCCCAATCCATTCCTGCCTCAATGACTTGCTTTTTCGACTTTCCGGATCACATAATCGAGTGTATCTGCTGGGACGTCAGCGCGCTCTACCTCCCCGACGACATCCTCGTGCGCATCCTTTCGTGCTTCTCCACGGAGTCCTACTGCCAGTACGTCCTCGAGGGGAACTAGGACGGCATGGAGTCCGACCTCTGTGATCGGATCTACATCAACGTGTTTGGCGTGGACGTGGGCGCGGCACAACGGAGGAAGTACCGTGTGATTGACGCCCGATTGTTCATGGAGCTCGTTATGGAGTCGTGGGATGTGTGTCTAGATGACGAGATGAAACTCTTGGAGTTCTGGAAGGACCCCGGTGTGGAGACAAGTTTCTTGATGCATCCGTACATCATAATCAAGAAACACGGAGGGGTGTTGGGGATATACAAGAGGTTGGAGTTGGCGGAGTTGCTTGAATTTACCAAGGACGTGTTTTACATGATTTGGAAAAACCTATTTGGACAGTTCAGGAATCTTAATTATTCCAACAGACATTTGATTGAAAACATCCAGAAGTTGACGGTGAGCGTGGACGATGAGTTGGATATCTCGTATCGGAAGTTCAAGCAGTTCTAGCCCAGGGAACTAACCGTGCACATCAGGTTTCCTGGCGGGGTGTACCTGGGGAGGTTGATTGCGCAGGTATTGGACTTGAGCAACGTTGAGAAATTCGCGTTGTCGTGGACGGTATATGACGGTGCTGTTGATTGCTGGGATGTGATTCTTCGCCATTTGCCAGACGTCAAGGATGTGGATGTGACTGTTGGTGCGATTCTTGACCCGATTACGTTTTTCAACTACTGTCCGTTATCGCTAGACAGGTTCAAGTTGTCGTTCTACAACAGTGAGTATTTGGATGGGGACAATGAGGAGGGAGAAGAGTATAGACAAGAGTTGTGCGGGTATCTTGATCGGATTGTGCGTCGGGGAAACTATGAAATCAACTTCTTGGTTGGAAATATCGTCTTGGAGTGATAAGGATATAGTCACTAGCAAACAATAAATAGGAATATACATTAAATGAAGAAAACGCTAGACGGGACTATACACCGGAAACGGAATACAGCACAGAATAAACGTAAGTAGATATACTTTGTCATAACTTATTTTGCCTGCGATAATGCATTCAGGACCACAGAATTAAGTGAATTAGTCGAAGAATGAAAGAAAGAAAACAAAAGTTGTCACCAATCTCAGTTTGTTTATTCGTTTGATGGTGGTGTTGGAGTTGGGGTTGGTGATGTCAGATAAGAATGTTAGTACATGTGCACGACCACTCTCACCCCTTGCTCTTCGTCTCAACTATAAATAGCGCCCCTGATTCTCCCACACCTCATTCTCTTTTTCATACTTTTGTTTCTATTAGATTCACCAAGATAAGTGAATTTAACCTTATTCGTGTGATGTATATTCGATCTAATCTCTATATTGCATGGGAAGTTAATGTAAAGGATGGTTAGGTGAGTACCGCAAACGCCCTTACTAACGCTGCACCTACACTACCACTGTGGACTCTGTCTGCTGCTGGTATAGCATCTTCAGTATAATATACATGATTATTTCACCATTTACAACCAATTACGCCTGTAGAATCGTTGTATTACTTGTTTCTTTTACATTTTCTATTTGCAAAGACTAATAAATGCTTACAGCTTATCCTAACAAGCAAGCACTCAAGCAAGCCAACAACACGCCCCACACGGACCAGCTGATACCAACCAAGGACCCACCATTAACCTTCAACGTATCCGTGCCGTTAGTCACACCATCAGTAGTGAAGTTAATGTTAATGGCGTCGTCATTCGACAAGCTTCCGTCCCAGCAGTATCTTTCAAAACACAGCTTACATTGATCCGACTGCTCGGCGCCGTCTCTTTCCTGCTGTCTTCTGATAATGGCACACCCGACACACGCATTCCACTCGTCGTCCAACGTTCCGTTCAATCTCGAGGCAGCCTCGAACCCGTTCTGGATGATCTGGTTGCGCTCCGCGGTCTCGTACTTCATCTGGAACGTAGACGTGTTGGACCAGTAGCTGAATGGACGGTTGGCCGTGTACACGATCAACGGGATGTCGTAGACGCTTGTCCTGTTGTTGGTCAAGGACGACAAGTTACGTGCGTCACAGCCAAAGAAAGTGGGTCTGGCGGTCAAGTTCAAGTTCACGAAGGTGGCCTTATCGGGAACGTATGGGAAGTGGGTTCCGTTGCTTTGGTTCGTGAATTGTCTCTCGTAGGTAGCGATCAACGAAGCGCCGTTGGGCCAGTTCTGTTCGGTGTCTGCCGAGTTGTCGTATGCGAAGATAACGTCGACGTCACGCTGTTCTTGGATCAATGGATAGAGCGGCACATTCTGGAGATCCTCTCCTCCGTCACAGAGGTACAAGGTGTCGTTGATAGCGATGGACTCGGAGGTGCCGAAATCGTTGTGCTCGAATGGGTTGGGCTTGTAGATGGCGATATCGTTGTCGTCGTTGGAGATGTCGGTTAAGATGGAACTCACGATGGACTTGATGATGGAGGATAACGAAGTGGTGTTGATTTGTAAGATGAACTGGTTGAATAAAGATGAAGAAGTACCCATGACGAAACCAGCATTGTCGAACCCACCAACACATTTACCGTTATCTGGAACACCGTCAGTGACGTCAGTTCCCAAGTACTTGACCTGGGTGAACAGGTACACGGAAGGATCCCAGGATCCCATCTCAAATGGGTTGAATTCAAACACGGTGGAGTTGGCACTGATAATATAAGTTCCTGGAGTTCTACCATCAGCGACAACAATAGGGAATGGCATCTCATGGTTCTGGAACACATCGACATCCTGCAAAGTCGACCAAGTCAACGAGTTCCCAGTATCGTTCAAAGTCGAGAAAAACTGGTACGAAAGAGCTCTACCCCACGTATCAGTAATACTCACGTCATAACCCGCGTCTCGCTTCTCGTCCAACGAGTCTGAAATTCCCTTGTAGTAATCATAAGTCCTCTTGACGTTCCAACCGCCAGGATTCATAATCGAGTGGCTCAAATCCCAGATCTCATTCTTGTCCAAGATTTCCTGCACCGAGGTCCAATTATTCATGACGATTGACCCCACGAGCCAGTTCCCACCGCTCAATCCAACAAGGTACGTCGACGCCTGCAACAAGCCACCTAATCCGTGATCCCACGCGCCTCTTGTCCTATTATCCAATGCAGCCATCTGTCCAGCACCGTTTAACATGGCACGGTACCCACCGCCAGAAAAGGCGATGCCGATCTTGATGGTCCTGTCGAGTCCGTTGATGTACGATTCTGCGTCAAAGTCAGTCATGTTGGCGTGATTCAAGAACGCAATCAAGTTCTCCTTGGAGACTTCGTTACGGCCCTCGATCCAGTCTTGCTCCCAGGGGGACAACTCATTGGCGTCCCTGGTTAAGGAGGAGTTGGAGGGACAGTCGATCTCTCCCGGTGCGTAGTTGTTGGTTGGTGACCATGCGGTGACTGTGGTGATGAAAGTTGCCACGAAGTAGAGCAAGTGAGTCAATTCCATGGCGGGTGGTGTAGTGTGAAATTTAAAACTGCTTGTAAATTGTGGTATTGGGTGTTTTTGCAGTAATATGGAGGTTTTATATAGGCGAGTTTGGAATACCCTGATGTTTTTTTTTTCTTTCTGGGTTCCGGCTAAGTAGGAGGATTTGTTTTGGTTTTTGTACCCAGCAGAAGCACGCAAGGGAACGCAATCCATGACTCGGCTTTAAAAAAATTATCCTGAGCTTTTTCTATTTTAGTAATGGCTGAGGGTGGGTGGAATGGTGGTTGTGGTTGAGGAGGAGGAGGAGAAGTAGCCAAGCCTTGACGTCTCCTTGTTTTGTTCAAGATTGCTCATTAGGAAAGGTAAAGAGCTTGTTTAGCTGAGTTACTACGAACATGTTTTTCTTTTAACACCCCTGACAAGACTACAAGACAAGATCTCAGTAGGGTAGGATAATTACACACACACCAGCGAGAGATCTTACAGGATCACAAGGAGTTGATGATAGTCGTTCTATGTGGGCTGTGCTTTTGTTTTTCCGTTTGAGATGAAATGGGCTTGGTGACAGTTTAGTCTCCTCCTACTCCGTAGTATGTGACACGGATGGGTTAGCCAACACCCACCGCTACATAATATCCGTATGTACAAACAATGCGTAAATCTCACCATCTAAAAAAAAACCCATGACTTCCGGCCTGAAATAAAGGAGCAGCATTCTCCGCCAATAACATCCCATGTTCCGCATTGTCCTTGAAACAAGCGGAGACAAACAGCAAATCAGAGCGTAGTAGATTATGTAAAATTTCGTAATGTCCAACGCATGTACGATTTTTCAGCTTTCCTCTTCGCTGGATGAGTCCGGAAAACCCTGGACGGAATTACATTCTTTCTTAGTAAGTGGTGAATGATGAGATGGAGATCGCCTCGTGTGTCGTGTCCAATGTACGAATTCTAAAGAAATAACGCACGCCTACACGCACGGAATGCTTACGTCATCTGGCTTTTGTACCACGGGACCAACAACACAAATCGCGCAATCGTGCAATTGATATTATCAACACTGTTCTACACCAATAACTGAAACTCAAACAGTTGCAAATCGGGCTCTTTGACAACACACTCTCTGTGAAATCCTCCCGTTGTCACTTCGAAACACTCATCCTTGCTCGTATAAATCGGTCAGTCATAGCTTGCACAAACCAGGCAATGAAGAAGTTTAAGCTTAAATTAAGGTTATACTCCTGTGATCGCGGCCGTGTGATCGTGTGTCATGAAACAGGCTGTGTTTGTCACAGGACTGGCTCAAGAAAGTTTATCAAGGACAGTTACTGCAGATGATGGATGTTGGGTTCTGGGTGGCTTTAGATACAAGAAACATGACAAACCAAGACAGGGAGAAATTTGCAGCTTATTTTTGCAGTTATTGACCGGAAGGGATCTAGTGTTGCTCTTAGATAGAGTAAGGTCTTACGTCTATGCATGGCTGTTTTATGTGCTCTGCTCATCACTCCAGTTGCTCTTCCCCAGTATGCCCATTCTAGACTCATTCTGTACGTTCTACCGCAAACAGCAATCTTACTTTGGCCAGTTTGGAGAGATTTCTGCCCGAAGTGGGCATAAAACGGCGAAGCAACTATAATGGACGGACATTCTGCCTCATCCCAGAACCCAAACACCAAAATTCTTCCTACACTAGTCATTTAAGAACATAGGGCTCTTACCATTCCAGCAACACCAGTTCAAACACTCCTCCATTGGAACATGCCCCGGACGTGGGACTCCTCGCTAGAGCATTGCTCTTCTTTATCGGAGGCGTAGCAGATTACATAGAGTAAACAGGCCGACTACTACATGATTGATAGTAAATAACAAACAGATGAATACATATATCAAGGAGAAACGAAGCAAACGGAAAACTCAATCATCGAAGATAATCGAATCCCCCCCATTACAGCGTGAGCTAGAATCAAACTAAGTTAGTAGAATCAAAGAAAGTTGCTCAAATCAAATACAGTTCCTAAAAACTGCCCAATAGTATATGGGAACTTCAATTGTGTACCAGGTCCCACAAAACGACATTGTGAAAATAAGCGTGGAGAATAAAAAGAAGAGAAACAGGAAAACATTTTTTTATCGTTCTACCTACTCCTCCGTTATCTTTATATGGTCCAGGCTCACCCCTTATTTGAACTTTGAACACGACCTCAGTAGCAACTGTTTTGGATTTCCCCAAATAGGCAAATCATCAACTTCCTATTATCAGTACGCATCCACTGCTCAACCAGCTAGCAACACGCCAGCTAATGAACAGCTAAGGGACGTACACTTGGGGGGGGGGGATCTCTTTATTGCAAGTAATTGCCAAAACTAACACTCTGATATCACGTGCTAAACTATCACGTGTCAGAACTATTTGAAATTCTTTGGCAAAAGGCAAAACATCTCTGTATAAGCATCCAAAAGCTACGATTCTAGACGGTCCCCCTCTTTTCACAAGAAGGACTAGACGGCGTACCATACGGAAGAGCATTCCCAGCCGTGGCATTGTGAATTCGAGGGGAACGAACCAGGCGTCGGGGAAGCAAGAGGCAGAAGGGGAAATGTTGTAGAAGTTAATCTGTGATTAATAATATCTCCCATAGTACTGCTTCTCCTCTTGGCTCAATCCCAATTCTCCTCATTTCCAGCGTGAAGTAAAATCATACTTTTTTTTGCAGCCCATCTAGCCAAGATTAGCAACACCTGAAAAAGTTTCCCCTCAAATGAGTGGATCACGTGACAGATAAATCACATTTCTAATGGTTACAAATCCGTGGTTGAAAGCGATAACCCAGGATTTTTTTTTTCTTCCTTTCTAACTTTTCTTCTTCTTCTTTTGCTTCTTTCTTTTCTTTTTCTCAGCTTCCAAATTTCTCACGTTACTCTGCAAGAGTCCACCCATCTTGAAGAATTATAATTCCACCTGTGCGCTCCCAACAGCTCAGAAACTCACATCCTTCTCCCTCCCCTCCCTTTTTTTCCTTCTCCCACCCCCAGATCAACCAACAATAATTATGACAAAACCAACGGAATTAACTCTATTAGAGAACTTGCGAAATTTCACCCCGCGCAACTACCAAAACGCAAGCTTATCGGTATGGCACCGACTCCCCGTGACGCGTCGCTCCGCCGTGTTCATCTTGCTATTCATGGGCAACTTGGGCGAGTTGCGCGTGATCTTGACCAAGCGGTCCTCCAAGTTGCGCAACTTCCCGGGCCATGTGGCGTTGCCTGGCGGCAAGGCGGATAACGGACTCGAGCTGGAGTGGGAAGTCAGCAGACGAGAAATGCATGAGGAGATCGGGTTGAGTGCAAACAATGACGAGTTGAAGAGCTTGGGGATATCCATTGAGCATTTGGCCATGTTGCCGAGCTATTTATCAAGGACGTTTTCGTGCGTGAAGCCATGTGTTGGGTTCATGCATAGCTTGCATGATGAGAACGAGATCGCGACAAAGTTGAACATTGTGTTGAACCCAGGTGAAAGTTCAAGTATTTTCTCGTGCCCCTTGAAGGACTTCTTGTACCCTGCGGTCGATGTCCCGGCATTGGAGGCATTAGAGAGAGTGTCGTACAAGGTGAAATGGGGAGGCATACCTTGGGACTTGAGGTCGTATACGTTCTTGCAGAATAACCCGAACGAGGCGGACTGGTTGAAGGATATCAAGGATTTACTGGCTTCTGAAGAAGAGTCGGAGTTGGAGTTGAGGTTGGGCCATGAGTTGGATTCGAAGGATAAGGAAATGGTCACCCCGCCAAACGCCACACCCAGAAGGTCACAGAGTCCAGCTAGACGCAAGAAGAATTTGAGTGCTTGGGGGAGATTAGGATCCAGAGTTGATGACGACACCAATGAGAAGATCTACGATGTGTGGAGGTTGACTGCTAATATATTGCACGATTTGGCGGAATTGATGTACATTGGCAAAGGAAACTCTTCAGAACACCACATTGGCGAAGAAGAAATGATTTACTCGTTGTATGAGTTTGGGAATCAGATGAAGAATAAAGAAAGGAGCCCAGAGGAAGTCAAGTTGATCCATGCGACGCATGACGACAGCCAGCTTGGGTTTAATGATCTTTTACCCGAGAGTGAGTTCACTAGATTGGTTAACTTATATAAGTTGTAGAGAATTTAATAATGCATATTTATTGACTAACAAGTAAAGGGTTGTAAAATGGCTGTCAAAAAAAAGGACGGACGAGCATCAACGGAAAAGACAAGGAAAAAAAATCCGCTGCCAGAATCACTTACGACTGGCAATCACCCACATGTCAGACGACAAAGACACCAAGACCATTGAACTACTTGATCTATTAGACAGGTATCAGCGCCTTACGGCATCAAACAGGGAAAAATTCATCAATGGCTTCTTCAACCTAAGTCGAGCCAATTTCCAGAATGAGAAAACACGATATGGTCCCGAGACATTTGATTTACGAAGCTACAAAGCGTGTAAAGTTGTCGAGCAAACGAGCGATGGTACATTTACCGTGATTGACAGATTAGAGAATGGAGTGACGACAGAAGATAAAGAAGGGAAGACGGTACGAAATAGGAAGGAGAAGTCTAGCGGTGAGGAGAAAAGAAAGCTGGAGTACAGGGATCCAATCAAGCAGTTTGGGGCATTGGTGCCGCTGGATCTAAGACAGAGTCAGGCTGATTTTAACAAAGCTGTGCTTCAGTCAGTTGAGATTGTTAACTTACATCGGAGAATCGAGAAATTAATAAATGAATTGAGTTAGAGTTGTTGTCTATACTTCAACGTCACTATACAAATCACTATCGTTTTCGTAATCTTCTGGGTTGATTTCCACTTCATCCTCATCTTCAACTTCCTCTTGTTCACTCTGGCTAGCCATTTCTTCATCTGATTCTTCTTCTTCTGCGTCTTCGCCCTCCTTTCTTGCTTTTCTTCTTGCTTTCTTAGCTTCCTTCTTGTCCAATTTAGCTTGCACCGCAGCTTGTTGCTTAGCTCTTCTTTCCAGTTTCAATTGTTGTTTCAACTGGTGTTTCTTCTCCAATGACTTGACTTCTTCGTCTGTCTTTTTAATCGATGCATGGTACAATGTCTTTGAGGACCCAATTAACCCTTCTTCAATCTTCATCAAGCTCATGTTTATTCTTGGTCCCAATTCAGTCAATTTTATAGCACGCTTCGTCTTGGCAACAGCTGATTGCTCCTCCTCTTCCTCTTGGCCTTCCTCCACTGGCTTTTTGATCTCTTCCTTCTTGAGGAGTTTCTCCTGTTGGATCTCAACCACAGCATCGTCCTCGACTTCACTATCAGAAGTCAACCCACCAACCGAGTACGGGTCCAATAACAACTCACTCACGTCCTGGTTCTTGGTCAACCTAGGCAAGTTTTTCTTCAAGTTGTGATGAGACTGGATCAACTTCTTGACGTTCCTGTTCTCCTCCACCAACTTGGTATTTATCGCATAGTGTCTCAACTCGATCTCATCAGTGTCCTTATTCTTACTTATCAACAACACTCTCTTAATGCTAGACACGTTCGTCGACTGTGGTTGGATTGGCGGGAACATGTTCTGGAACATCGTCACCATTAACTTCTCGTGCTGTGCCATCTCCAGGATCTTGCCAAACCCGTTCAACACCAACAACGGCGGCATGTGGAAGATTGAACTGTCTCTAGCTATAGATTTCGGATGCCTCAAGATCTTATGGATGTCTTTACACAAGGAGTAGCTATTCACTTTGAACTGCAAGTTTGGACCCCTGGGTAACTTCCCGATTCTCAACGTGATGTTCCCAGCTTCCAGCTGGTTGAAAATCATCAAGTCCGAAACATGCAACGGTCCACACATCACGATGAAGTCCTTCAACTTGTTGGACTTACGTTCCCGTAAATTGATTGCTGTGTGTGGTTGCATCACGTTCCTGACATCGGCAACGAGTTGTGATAAGGAGTGGTTCTTCAAGGACGCCCCAAGGTGGATGACCATGGATTTGGGGATTGAGGCTAATTCCTCCTCCGTGATCTTCTTATGGGTTCTCTTTTTGATTCTTCTCTTGGCCATGATGTTAGTTGTTGGTTAGTGGAATAAAGAGGGATCTGTGGATTGGTGAAAAAAAAATTTCCTAACAATCTCATCGCGGTATAACCATTCATCTAACAAAAAAAAAAAAACCAAAATCTTACAACCACGATAACCAACCCTCCAGCCAAACATGTCCTCCAAAGGTGTCTCCAAGAAGAAAGTCAAGCCATCGAAAACCATCGATGCCACCAAGAAACTAGCAGAGAAGATCAAGCAACAAGCTTTAAAGAAACAACAACAACAACAACAAGACCAAACCTCCAAGGAATCAACCAGTACTCCAGAGCCATCCAGTTCCTCAATCACAACAATCGACCCGGATGCCGAGTTAAAATTCAAGACCTTCCAGGAACTAAACCTCGTGCCGGACCTCCTCGAGTCCATCCAGAACATGAAGTTCACCAAGCCCACGCCTATCCAATCCGAAGCCATTCCACACGCCCTAGAGGGAAAGGATATCATTGGGTTAGCCCAGACGGGGTCCGGTAAAACCGCCGCTTTTGCCATCCCGATCCTCCAGTCGTTATGGCATGCACAACAGCCTTACTTTGGGTTAGTCTTAGCGCCCACGAGAGAATTGGCGTTCCAGATTAAAGAAACGTTCGACGCCTTGGGCAGTTCCATGGGGTTGCGTTCGAGCTGTATCGTTGGTGGAATGGATATGATGGACCAGGCACGAGACTTGATGCGCAAACCACATATCATTGTGGCTACGCCGGGTAGAATCATGGACCATTTGGAACACACCAAGGGGTTCTCGTTGAAGAACTTGAAGTATTTGGTCATGGACGAAGCAGACAGATTGTTGGATATGGATTTCGGTCCGGCGTTGGATAAGATCTTGAAGGTGATACCGAGTAAACGAACCACGTATTTGTTTTCGGCAACAATGACGAACAAGATCGAGAAGTTACAGCGTGCTTCTTTGCACAACCCCGTGCGTGTCGCTGTGTCGTCAAAGTACCAGACTGCAGACAACTTGGTGCAGTCGATGATGTTGGTGAATGACGGGTACAAGAACACGATCTTGATCCATTTGTTGAATGAGTTCATGGGCAAATCGATCATTGTGTTCACGCGAACCGTGGCGCATGCACAGAGAACGGCGTTGCTTGCGAGGATCTTGGGGTTTAATGCCGTGCCGTTGCATGGGCAGTTATCGCAGTCACAGAGATTGGGGTCCTTGAACAAGTTCAAGTCGAATACTGCTAACATTTTGATTGCGACGGATGTGGCTGCTAGAGGTTTGGATATCCCGTCGGTTGACGTGGTTATAAATTACGATATCCCTACTGATTCCAAGGCGTATATTCATAGAGTTGGTAGAACTGCGAGGGCGGGCAGATCAGGGAAGTCGATTTCTTTGATTACGCAGTATGATTTGGAGATGTACTTGCGTATCGAAAGCGTCTTGGGGTACAAGTTGCCCAAAGAAGATAAGCCACCAAAGGAGGTGTTGGACGCTTTGCACATACATGTCGACAAGGCAACTGCTGAAGCTATCAGACAAACTAAGGAGTTGCATGAAAAGAGAGGTGGCAACAACAGAAGAAGAAACAAGGACGACGCCGATAGAGAAGAACGCTAGATAAAAAACCCGTGTATATTAAATATATTACTTGTGTAAGAAATGAACCGGGCACTCACCGTACCCTTTCTTATTAAACCAATCCTTGATGCATTTATAATGGAAAACACATAAACATTCCAACCTTCCAACTTTATCCCCCGGTTTCAAACTCTCTAAACAAATCACACACTCATTCTCATCCTCATACCCCACACCTTCCTCTTCCTCCTCCTTCGACTTCTCCCTCGGCGCCGACGAGCTCTCGCCGTCATCGCCACTACTCGCACCGATACTCTCGTACGTGGGTTTCGGTATCGGGGGTATGTTATAAACCAACATCTTATTCTTCAACGTCTTCAGGTTATCAGGCGAGAACCTGTTTGAGTTCTTGGTATCGAAGTCGAAATTAATCAAGCACTCATTGATGTGGAACTCCTTGAAGTTCTCAAAGTTCTCATTCGAGATGTTCGACAAGTAGTCCTTGTCGTTGGTGTGCGAGTGGATGTTCTCGATGTATAGCTTCAACAAGTCCGTGGCGCACACGGGACACAAGTTCGAGTCCGAGGACAGGTCGTGGATCTGCCGCAAGCTGGGCGTCGAGTTGTGGAGGTTCCGTGTGTGCTGGTGGATGTTGGCATGCTTCGCGATGCTGTTGTTGTCCTCGACGACACTGGACGCACCTGAAACAACGACACCGGGATTATTACTGCTGCTGCTGGAGGAACTCATAGGATTATGTGGGGTGTTTTCATTGAATAAAGCACGTCTAATCATCAACGTCTCCTCGGCGCACCGATCGCATGTCCGATAGGTGGTGTTGCTTCGAGAGAACTGTGGGACGTGGATATCTGGGTCGTTGATGATCGGGGTGTTTGGGAAATAGGTGATGAACTGCTGGGAACAATCTCCACAAACCACTTTGCCACATTTTCTGCAGTGATGTCTGCGGTTGAAAAAGATATTGTATGGTTTGTTGCACAAGAAGCATTTCGTCACCTCGTAGTCTTCCTGCCACACGGGTCTGTCTTCGTTGTTTAGTGTGCTTGTCATGGTTGTTCGTGAGGGGGAGGCGTTCTTGTGATTTGTGGTGTGGAGTGTGGGATTTCCCTTGATAAGAACGATAAAGAAGGAAAAAAATGAGCTCCAGTAGGAATCCCCTTGATGATGACGATGTGTGTGTGGTTTCTCGCCTCTAACATTTTTTTTGTGTAATCACGTGTTCTGGTCATCTCACACGACTAACATTCTCAAGCATACAACCGAAAAATTTCGACACACTACCAACACAGGAAGACGTTCTACAGACAACACTTCACGAACGATGTCTGACAGATTAACACAGCTTCAAATATGCCTAGACCAATTGATCCAACAGTTTAACGCAACGATAAACTACGTGAACACCAACTCAGAGCCGAGTTTACTAGATGAAGACGAGCCAAACTCGTACGCCAACATGGCAGCCAATGCCCCCGTCCCGCAAGCCCAAGCTCAACAGCAAGCACCGGCCCAGCCACAGCAGAGTCAACAACAATCACCTGCCACGCAGACACAGCGATCCCAGGGGCAGAGCAATTCCGGGGGCTCGAAGAACGCAGCGACGCCGGTCCAAGAGGAAGCCAATTTCGACAACACGGTGAATGAACTCTCCACCGATTTGATCTTGAAGAGCCGACAGATCAACATGTTGATTGACTCGCTACCAGGAATCGGCGTGAGTCCGGAGGACCAACTCAGTATGATTTACGAGTTGAGTGGGGACTTGAAGCTGGTTGAAGAGGAGAGAATCGCAAAGATTAAGGAAAAGGACGCGTTGCTTAAAGTGCTTGAGCGGTTGATTGCTGATGTCGCTACTGGCATATCTGACACGAGAATGTGAATACAAAAGCAAGGGGCAAACGTCTATTCTTTTGTTGGTTTATCCTGTATATGCCAAACAATCTATGTCCCAGTTGAAGAGTGAGGTTCCTCTGAATCTGAGACAGCTTTTCAAAGTCCATGGAAGTCCGTAAATGAGTGGGATCAATCTGACAAACCAATAGGTCACTGCTGTCGAGGCAACACCGATGAGGATAACCCCGATAATCTTGTTCTTGGAGTAGCGGTAGTTCAAGTATTGACCGACTAACAAGATTCCAAAACTCAATGCCGACAAGTAGTGGTGCAAGTACAAGTTTCTTTCCATGGAGAAATATGGTAGGTAGTTGATTGCCCATCCGAGCAAGTATTGCCACGAGTTTGCATAGAATGTGGTTTTGTACTCTGGTGATTCTGATGGCGCTTTGTAAGGATTCATGTTAATAAACGCAAAGACAAAGTACCTCCAACAATTAAACAAAACGACGAGGAATACCAGGTAGTAGACTGCCACATTCCCCACGTAATAGATCAAGCTAGGATCTTCGTCAATCTGCTTCAAACCGGCATTATTGAAGAACAAAATACCTCTGTTCAAGAACGGCCATTCTATAGGGTACGAAGAATATTCATGCTTGATGGTGAAACTCCTGTTTAATCTGAACATAACCTTGTGGATCTCGACCAATTTCTGCCAGAATGTGAATCTAGGGAACTTCTTGAGGTCTTCAGGTTTGTCCAACAACGGATGCGAGCTCAGTTCAATGTACCACAACGAGTTTGGAATGGTGCCTTCTTTGACACACACCACTTCGTTCTGGTGGTTACCCCACGCAGGCAATCTGGTTTCGTGGCTCATCAAGATACAGTTCATTTCACGGTGGATTAATTGGAATACGGTCTCCGTGTTTCTGAGCTTGATCAATGGTAGGTTATTTTCGGAGTGTGGTTTCTTGGTGACAGTTCTAAGTTTGAACTCATAGTTGACGTCACCCAATAATCCTCTGGTCTCATTACAGCTGACTTCATACGTGTAGTCGTGCTCTGAAAGTGGTGCGTTGTTATCGGACACACGCAAGTAATGGCCGGTCTTCTTGTGGTATAATCTAACAATTGCTCCATCTTTAATGTCCTTCTTTGTAGTCATCACCTTGTTTTCATAGTACCTGTGTTTAGTCTCAATCACCCATTCGTTGTTCTCATCCGGGAATTCATACAACGACACTTGCTGGAGTTGTGAACCTCTTGGGTAGTTTGCATCATGAGAGCTCAAGTACTTTTCTAATCCGTTGTGCTTGATAGTGACAGTACTTCCAATCAAGATTGGAAGCGGGGTTGCTTCGTAGTCTTGCAAACTTGACCTGAAATGGGGTGACAAAAATCCAGATCCTGAGCCTTCTTTGGGCAATAACTCAAAATGGATATGGAAAACTGAGGCGTATATCGTCAATGGGATCACAAGCAACGCGAAAATACGTGCGACGATGTGGAAGACCCATTGGATGACGGATACTTTCAAATCACCAAGGACTTCCCAAAGCTGCACCGCAGTCACCACCCCGACCCAGATGTAATTGAGCCACCCGGACAACTTGGTGGAGATGTTCAATCCCAAACTAACACCCGTGAGAACTAAAAACACCCACCACGCTCTGGAAAATTGTCTGCGCTGTGAGAATGACTTGTAATTGAAAATAACAAGGCTTTGAAAAAACAACAAGGGGCCGTCTAACATAATCAACCTAGAATCCGTGACCATTGAGTTTTCGAAACAGACAAATAGGGCCACGATGAAGGAGACTAAGGAATTGCATGTAAGCTTCAATGTCAAGAACGTCAACAACACATGGCCAATGCCGCATAACCCGCTGAACAATCTCAACCACAAGAAGGGGAAGTTCGAAGGGTACAAGTCGCCAATTTGCTGAACATCCTCCAACTCTAGTAAATCAAACTTGAAAAACTTGGAAAGGTAGAAGTAAATCAACTTGCCCAACGGTGGATGAACGTCAACGAAGATCTCACCCAGGTAATAGTGTTTAATATCCTTAATGGTGTGGATTTCATCAAACACAACTCTGTCAGGGACATATAATTTGTATAGGCGGAGCAACGAGAAAAGTAGAATTATGAACACGAGCAAGTTATCCAAACTCGTCCACGAAGATTTGCGAATGGCATTGCTGAGTGACTGGGAGGTGTAGTATGGTCGAAGAGGGCCCTGTGAGTACCCCACTGGTAGTTCTTTAGACATATCTAGCTGGCGGGTTGCTTCAACCAGAAATTTGGACTGATGAAGAAGGGGAGTGGGTGGGAGGTGCGCGTTTGATCTACATTTTCAAATGAAATTTTTCAACCGAGAAAAACGTAATCCTGATACACGTGATGAAGCCACGTGATGATTTTTGCTTTGCTATTTTGCTCATGCCCAATCAAGGGATAGAACAAAAAAAAGAAGAACGTTGAACAAACCTTCCATGAAGTTTTGGGAATCAAACGTAAGATTTGTTAAATCTCTTTGTTACAGAATTCTTTCCCGTTGTCTGTTTTGATTTGTTCTATCATTCCATAACTTTCAGAACCACTTCTAGCATATATGTTTATTAGCAACTTTTAATATATTCTGTGTGCTTGTTTACGGCAGAGAATGAACTTGAATCTAACTTTCCTTGTGTCTAGCTTCAGTGTTTATAGAGACATTGAATGTATTTGGTGCATAGTTTAGTTTGGTTATGGCCAACTGTAGAGGGCAGGCAGCTGTCTGGACACTATTGCAGTGGTTCTCCTAGGGCAACACCTGATGCTTAGTCATCACCAAGGTTGTATCAAAGAGGAGAAAAACCGACACGGACAATCCGAGCCCGGCCGGAACTCTAGTGGCCGTGTTTCCTTCAACGTTGATTCCTATTTTCTTTGCTGGCTAGTAAGTTTAGAGATGTTAATTACAACAGTCAACTAATGTGATGGTGTGTCCTTCAGAGGGAGTTACCTGCTGTGCTGTTGATTGATGCATGGTCGGTTTGGCTCACTAAAGTGGATCACGCATTAATTGACAGGTATTGCGTCGTGCCAGTCAGTTGACACACGAGACTGACAGAGAAGGAGATGGACTGGTTGGGACGACACAACCGTTTTCGGTACGTCCGTCCCCCGAGTCCGTTGTCCGTGTCGCGCGCGCGCCACTGTTTTTCGAAATTCTTTTTTTGGCTGAGAAAAATCAGATCATTTAGTAAAAATATCTCTTGCTGATGTTTCACATCCCTGCGTCTCTCCCTCTCACACGTTCTTTCTCCCTCCCCCACAGGATATATCCCGATACATTCACTCGACCTCCTATGTCTTCAGAAATACCGGAGTCGTTGCAGCCGTTCGCAACCACCAAGATTGTCCATTCGACCTGGGCAGGCACTTTTTTATGTAAGCCGCAGGCGATTTTCCAGCCTCGGGACGAAGATGAGATCAAAGAGTTGATCAACCAGGCAAGAATCAAAGGCAAGACCATCATGACTGTCGGGTCAGGCCATTCGCCTAGTGATTTGACCATGACGAAGGAATGGTTGTGTAATTTGGACAAGTTCAACCACGTCTTGAAAGAAGAACCGTACTATGGGCCAACTTCGCCTACTGATGACACCCCGGAGATTAAGTTTGTTGATTTGACGGTCGAGGCTGGTACTAGGGTCTTTGAGTTGAACGAGTACTTGAAGAAACATGACTTGGCCATCCAGAACTTGGGCTCAATTAGTGACCAATCCATCGCGGGTTTGATTTCTACCGGTACCCATGGGTCCACCCAGTACCATGGTTTGGTTTCTCAGCAGGTGGTCTCCGTGACATTCCTCAATTCCGCTGGTAAGTCCATCACCTGTTCAAGCATTGAGAACCCAGAGTATTTCAGAGCTATTTTGTTGAGTTTGGGGAAGATTGGTATCATCACCCATGTTACATTGCGTACTTGTCCTAAATACACCATCAAGTCCAAGCAAGAGATTATCAACTATGAAACCTTATTGGCTAACTGGGACAACATCTGGTTAGAGCTGGAGTTTATCAGAATCTGGTGGTTCCCATACACCAACAAGTGTGTTTTGTGGAGAGCCAATAAATCCACCGATTCATTATCTGACCCAAGACCATCATGGTACGGTACAAAGTTGGGAAGATTCTTCTACGAATCCTTATTATGGGTCAGTATTCACTTGTTCCCGCGTTTCACTCCATACGTTGAAAGATTTGTCTTTGGTCAGCAATACGGTAATGTTGAAACTTTGGGTAAGGGAGACATTGCCGTGCAAAACTCTGTTGAAGGTTTGAACATGGACTGTTTATTTAGCCAGTTTGTCAACGAATGGTCTGCTCCATTAGTCTCTGGTCCCGAAGTCTTGACTGAATTGAAACAAATCATCGCCACTGCCGCCACCAACGGTGACTTCTACGTCCACGCACCAATCGAAGTCAGATGCTCCAACGTGACCTACTCCAACCAGCCATTTTTCGAGAACGAACAACCATCCTTGTATCCATCCCAGGACTGGCTCTCGCACCGCAGCAAGACCAGCGCCGGCCCCATCCCCGGTAACAACTTGCGTCCGTACTTGGACAACTCGCCAAACTTGCCATACAAAGACGGCGCAGTGACCAACGACCAGTTGACCTTGTTTATAAACGCCACGATGTACCGTCCGTTTGGAACCAACGTCGAGACACACCAGTGGTTCCAGTTGTTTGAAAACGTGATGAGTAAAGCCAGTGGTAAGCCACACTGGGCAAAGAACTTCATTGGATTGACCCAAGATGAGAAGTACGACGGCAAGGAGGATTTGAAGACACAATTGGAGTTTGGCGGAAAGCCGTTCTACTCTATGATTGGATTCAAGCCGGTTATGCAGGAGTGGTTCGGCGATGATCTCGTCAAGTATAACAAGGTGAGGAGGGAGACGGACCCCGATGGCGTGTTCCTTTCTGGGAAAGTGTGGGCTGAAAGAAACGGAATCTTGTTGGATTGAGTGACAATTCGTTGGACAGGTAACCTTGATAGACAATTATAACGTAAAAGGGACAACCAAAAAAAACAAAGAGGCAGCACTCGTTGTTTTGCTTTGCTTTGCTTTGCTTTTGTTGATTGATTGATATTAATATACACTATGCTTCTATTTAAAAGGAGCCTTTAATGGGTCGATGACGGTACCTTGTTTAGTGATGACTCTAGGCATGGTCAACTTCTGGTGTGTTTCCTTAGACGTCCATTCTTGACCAACCGGCATTCTCAACGAGCGCTCATACTGCTCCTTATTGTCGTAACCATAAGGAACTTGACTACTCTGGTACTTCAAGTTCTTCTTATTGACCTTCTCGTTGATGATGACGTTCTTCAAGTTCTTATCCTTACGGCGGTCTTTGGCCATGACACCGTCGATCTTGCGCACAACCTTCCTCTTCTTGGGCTTAGCGTCACCACCGGCCCAGTCACCCCACCCGGGCAACGTCAAGTCTTCTTCCTTATCGTCTTCGTCTTCAATGACACGTTTCTTTTCGTTCTCAAACTCCGTCACCACGTCGTCACCGGCAAACGCTTGCTTGATTAGATCTTTCTGTTTGAACATCGTGGGCACTTCTTCACCGTCGTCTTCTGAGCCATCGTCTTGATGAATGTCACCGACAGCGAGGGTTTCATTGACGTCAATTAAAACGTTGTCGTCGCCTTCGTGCTTCTTGCGTTTGGATTTGGCGATCTTGGCAGCCGCTTTGGCTAGCTTGGATGATTCTTTGTCTATGGTGGTTACTTTATTGGATTTTTGTTTGGTGTCGTTGGATGATGAAGAAGATGCGGTTAACCATGGATTAGATTCGTCTACTAGTAGTGGAACAGGCTCGTCCTTTTTGTCCTCTTGATTCTCCACGACTTGGTATTTCTTGGATAATCTGTTCTCTAATGATTTGGCCCTGTCGTCCTGGATCTCTTCTAAGGTTTTCTCATTCACGGATTCATTGTCTTGAGTGGCAGCACTTGGAGTATACACTCTTCTACCTTGGTTCTTGGTTATGTTGACAGCACCGTTGTCGTCTTCGAAGATATCCAAATCTCCTTCACCATTTTCTAACCTCTTCAACATTTCCAATTCCTTCATGTTCTCTTCTTTTCTTCTAGCTTCAGCGTTCTTCATGAAGTCCATATTCATCACACCTTTACCTAGCTTGCTTCTCAATTTCTCATCTTTCTCTTCATCATCATGGTCATATTCATTCTCAACATCCTCTGCCCCTTCATCACTTTGATCGCCGTCTTCGAACCCAACTTGCTTATCACGTAATCTCTCACCCTGTCTCAACATCTCCTCCAATTCAGCACGGTTAGATGCATCTTTAGACAATCCACTCTTGATCATCGACTTGGCCCATTTCGACTGAGTCTTGTGCTTCAAGCTCATTCTTTCAGTAGCACGCTTGGCGTCATGATCATCAGCTTCTTCATCCTCTGAATCCTCCACCAATTCCTGGTTTCTTATACGTTCACGCTTCTGGATCTTATGGTATTGTTTAGACTTGATCTTCTTGATACGCTTGGCTCTTTTTTCGTCCCTGAACATCAACTCACGCATCAACCTGAGCTCATTCGTCCTCTGTTTCATTTCTTCAGGCGATAACTTTGCCACGGCGATTTCCTCAAACGTGGCTTCTTTGGAGTCATCAACAAGAGAGGACTTCACCAAGACGTCATTGATTTTCTTTTCCAACTCGGTCGTTGGAACGCTGTCTGACCTGAAAGTGATTGCAGAATCTTTGAAGCTGTCTGGTTGTTGGTTCATCAATGGGAACTTCAACACCTCAGCCTGTCTGTTTGCCTGCACTGTGTCTTGCCATTTCGTCACTTCCTTTTTGGATAACTCGTAAGCTGCGGCACGATCATTCCTGGTTTGAATACGCTTGGGCAATGGGATAGCGATGGATTTGGAGTTTTCGTCAATCAAGATAGCGTCGTCGTTCTCACCGTCAATCATCATGTCTTGCAACGATAATTGGTTTCCTCCTGTAGGTAAACTAAACTCGTTCTCTTCTCTGTTTTCGATAATCAATTTCTTGCGTTCTTTGGGCTGTTTGGAAAGAATCTTGGATTGTAAGTTTGTGACTGTTTTGGATAAGTTGATATCATCGTCGTTATCTTCAGGACGACCAAATATATCCTCCTCATCCTCAGACGACTCGTCTTCAGAACTTTCCTCAGAGCTATCGTCGCCGTCCTCTTCTTCCTCTTCATCTTCACTGGACTCGGTCTCCCAGTTATCATCCAATACTATATCGTTCTTCTTTCCCTTGGTTCCCAAAGTCTCTTCCAAGTCCCGATCATCCATATCCCAAGCCTCAGACAAAGTCACCAATTGTCCCTCATCAAGACTATCATACTCTCCATCACTCTCCTCTTCTTCCTCGTCCTCCTCATCATCATTTCCTTTCCTCATTTTCTTCCTCTTGTCCCTGATAGTCTGCGAGAACTTCGAGTTCAAGACATCATAATCATCATCTGATCCCAACGCCTCGTCCGAATCAATCTCCTCGTCTAAGTCAACCTGTATGTCATCCAGCAAGTACTTCCGTGCGTCCAAGATCCCGTCTTTGAACTCCTTGTACGCAGAGTTCCTCTCACTCCGCTCGTTCATAAAGATCTCCTCCTTGGAATCGTCGTCGGAAAACCCCCCGTTGAGCTGACGCTCCGCTATCTGGTATGCGTTGAGGTACTTCTGTGCGTTTCTCTTCGTCTTCGTCTTTCCTTTCCTCGCCATGGTTCGTAATGTAGTTGCGTTTGATACGAAGGATGGATTGGTGGGTTTCTGAAATTTTTTTTTGGTTTTGATGAGATGCGATTAGTGTGGGAGGGAAGCGTGGTGACACAAAATTATGTCAACTCAAAGGGACGACAACCACTATCTATCACACCTCATATACAACCAGAACCACTAACCAAAGATTGACTATGTGGTTCGGGTGGGTTTTAACTGTGGAAATGTGCCATCTTCGGTTGTATACCTCCCTATCACGTGACAAACACGTAAAACTCAATTCTGTTCATTTCTCCAAACGAAAAATATAAACAAAAGAAAATAGAAAAAAAAAGTCGAGATCTTGTTCTACACAATCACAACAGCACTAATGTCGGAACTATTCAGGCGATACAAGCAGACCCGAGAGGCAGGTGGTGTGGGGAACGTTAATGGCACATCGCGCAGACAGTATGAAACACCGATCTATCCCACCATGAACAGTCTAGATGAACCGGCGCCGATCAGACGAAACCAGACTCGATTCCTGAGCAGTAACCTTGACAAGTTTACGAATTCAACAAGTGCCAGAGATGCGCGCTTGAGCACCACCGGCACGGGGCGCGTCTTGAAAGATGTCAGGTTTAGCGAGCCTCCTCCGGTGGCAGAGAGGTCGTCTTCCCGGTTTGAAAAGTACCTTGATGCGAAGAACACCAACAGCAGTGTTAGAGATTCCGGCATGTTTAGTAAGAGAGACGGGTTGGATAGGTTGCGATCGCCCATCAAGTCATTGGGCACCGGTAGTGTCAGACCGCGTGACACCCGGGACAGGGATAGATTATCGATGTATTCGACGTTGGGCAGCACGCCGGTGCGGAACAAGTATAAGGTGTCGAAGAGTCTTGCTGACGAAAACCTCAAGGATGGACGACAATCGGGGCTATTGTCCCGCCTAGTCAACTACTTCACGCACCATGAGGATACCGTGGAGGACGATGAGGATGTGACGTTGTTGAAGCGCACAGCTAGGAGCGTCTTGGACATAGACCCGGTGCGGGACGTGTTGGACCAGGGGTACGAGGAGAGATTGAGACGCGAAGCTAGGATGAGGGAGGAGGGGAAGGTCAGGGAGGAGCAGGAGAGATTTGAGATGATGAAACGGGAGTCGGCTCGACTTCGTAGACGGGACGAGGAGGAGAAGTTGAGGTTGGAGCTGGATAGACTTGTGTTTGAAGAGAGGAAGAGAAAGGAGGAGGAGAGATTATGTTTGGAAGAGGAGAGATTGAAGATTGAGAAGGAGAGATTGGGGAGTGAAGCTGAACGATTGAGAATCTTGGAGAATGAGACGATATTGAGGTTAGAAAAGGAGTTGAGTGAGTCGCGCCGAGAAGTTAAGGAGTTGGCGAGGGAGGTGGATGCCAGAAAGACAGAGGTTTCTAGATACAAGACACAGCTGGAGGAAATACAGGAAAGGTATGAGATCCTTGAACAAGAACACGAAGACGAACTCACTAGTTTGGACGAGAAGAATAGAAAGCTTATGTTTGAAGTTAAAAAGCTAAAAGACAAGCTCGATGCTAAGAACAAAGAGAACTCGGCTTTGCGATCTGAAATCGAGGAGTTCCTAAATCTGAACTTTAAGTAGAAACAATATATAGATATATGCAAAAAAATGTAATAATAATTATAATAATATACACTATAATCTCGATAATATAAAAATTGGGAAGGGAGGGTAACAATGACGTAAAACAAAATCTATACGGCACCAAACTTCGAAGCCCACTCGTCGTACTTGTGCAAACTCTCAGGGTCGACGCTCGGCTTGATGTATTTCAAACTCGTCTCGAAATCTTTGAACCCAATAGGTCTGATTTCTTCAATTGGCGTGCTTAAAAGATCACCACCGAGTTCTCGAAGTGGACCCATGGCGGCGTCTTTCGCCAACGTGGTGATATCACTACCGGAATATCCATCGGTTTGCTTAGTCAACTCCTCAATCTCCTCGTCTGTAAGACTACTGTTCTGGAACTTCAACAATTTCTTGATCTGGTTCTTTCTCGTTTCTCCCTCTGGTAATGGAATGTAAAGTTTCTTGGAGAAACGACGTCTTGCGGCTTCATCGATACTCCACGGCATGTTGGTTGCACCCAATACCAACACTCTGCTGTTGTCTTCGCCCTCTCTGGCAGCAGCCGCAGACGACAAGTCACTCCATTGAACTAAAAACTCATTCTTGATACGACGACTACTCTCGACCTCCCCTTCTGCTCTTGCAGTAAGCAAGGAATCGATTTCATCCATGAAGATAATAGATGGCGCCAATTTCTTGGCCAATAAAAATAATGCTTTGACTAACTTCTCGGATTCACCGAGGTATTTGGAAACCAAGGATGCAGCAGACACACTGAAAAATGTACTCTTGGACTCGGTGGCAACAGCTCGTGCCAACATGGTTTTACCGGTACCCGGTGGACCGAACAACAACATGCCCCTTGTTGGTTCTCTTAACCCTTTGAACAAATCGGGTCTTAAGAATGGGTACACCACGGCTTCCTTAAGCGCATTCTTAGCGGTCTCCAACCCAACAATGTCATCCCAATAAACTTCGTTTCCGTGCACAACAATGTCACTCAAGATGTGGTCGGCGGCGTTTTCGTCGATGCCTCGGATAGATGCAATGAGATCCTTTCTGGCGTGCTCATCTGTGAATGGATCCGGTTCTGGTGGTGGTGCTGACGAGGATCCGGTAGATGGGTTGGTGGCAGCGGCCTGTTCGTCGCCGTCGTTATCGTACCCACTTAACAAATCATCCATGGTTGGACTCATTGGGGTGACAGCTTCTGGTTTGAAGAATGTGGGTGGACTGACGGCTACTTTATTAGGATCGATTTTGGGTCCTTTGTTGCCATTCGTCTTGGCAGCAGTAGTACCGTTGGTCCTTGCAGAAGTGGTGCCGTTGGTTCTTGGTCTGGCTGTGGCAGACACAGCTGGTTTCTTCTTTTGTTGGGGCGCCCTGACAAAGTTGTATGTGATGTTTGACTTTGGTTTGGCTTGAGCAGAGCTGACGGCAGGTTTGGTCTGTGTCAGTGGTTTCATTAGCTTTTGGATATTCATAGGTTTTGGCTTGGTGTATACATAAGGTTGTTTGGGCTTGGTAGATCTGACATCGGGAGTGCTCTTGGAGATGTGATCAACCTTCGTGGTGGGTTTATGAATTCTTGGCGGTGCAACGGCTACCCTTTCAGGGTTCATGATTGGCTTGATCGTCAAGTCCTCCAATGAGTTCGATAGATTCTCACCGTCGCAATTTAGATAGTCGTCCAAATCAATCAAGTTGGCTTCATCAGAGTAAGCAGACAACCCAGATGATGTCCTGGAGTCGACTCTTTCCCAGTTACCACTGTTGTTCCTGCTACCCGGCGAGTACGTATCCTGGTCGAAATCCTGGAACAAATCGTCTGGTTTCAACTTTGATTTGGCAATATGATACTTTTGTTGGGATGTTATTGGCTTAGACCACGATGCGGATGCTGCGTTGGATGCTTGTTGCTCGGAATGGGGCTTCAACTTTGGCTGTGGTTTGTGTTGTGCACTGAAACCATTTGGACGCAACGATTTCATCATGGCTCGTGGTGCGCTGGAGGTGGAAGACACGGAGGAAGACGAGCTCCCATGTCTCAATGACGTCTGGACCACCTTGCCCCTAGATGGTGGCGGTGGAGGCGGTTGTGGAGCCGCGTCCCTGTGTTTCCTTCTATTGAGTTCATCTAATCGCAACTGCACCCTGATCAAATGCTTGACGTTTTCGTCCCTGATCCCCTTCAACTCGTCTAGTATTGTCTTTTCCTCTGGTCCTAGTTTGTAGGATAATTTATCAAATAGGTCTAGCTTGTAGAGCAAAGAAGTGTGCAAGCTCTTCCAGCCCTTCAATGCTTCCTCGACGTTGCCCTGTTCCTCAAAAGTCAAATTCTTGATTGTTAGATTGCAACAGTCTGCGTAGGTCTGCTGGAGCTCCTCTAATGTCGATAGTTGTGTTTTCTTTCTCGAGAACATTGTGATGAGAACGATGTGGTCTGGCTGAAAGGAACTGGTTGATTAGATAGATAAGCAGTGTTGGCAGAAAGCGTTGTATGGTTGTATCCCAAAGGGATTTTTTTTTTTGGCTGGAGTTCTGTATTCTTTTTTTTCTTTTGTTGATCGCTTTCTCTCTCACTCACTCTCTCTGTTTGCTTCTTTTTCCACCCATGGAACAAACACAGCGTTTTTGGTTCGTGGTGCACATTGTTTTCTTTTGTTTCTCCTTTGTGCTTGCGGCTTACATGGAACTCACGAATGATGGCATCAGTAAAGATTACGTAATGTGACATAAGCATCCCACCCATCAGACAATTCCGATCTAAACCGTCGCTTCGACTTGTCCGGTTTTACACCCTGCCAGTAAAACAACCGCCGACGTGATTGCTAATACAGAAACTTAGAGAAGCAAAGAGAAACTAAATTACACGCAGGAAGAAAAGCCGCGCTATAGTGTGGAAAAAGGCTAATGTCGTGATATAACGGGACACTTTAAAGTTTCTAGACCTTTAAAATATTCTTAATAACCACTGTTTAATCTGTCCGAATCTATTATCAACAGCCTACCCAACAACACAAAGAACAAGACCAAAACAACCCCTCTGACAAGTCGCAGATGGAAGTAGAAACCCAACGCTTCCCTAACCTAATAGGCGAAGCAATCAAATCTCAACCCATACAAGGTAGCAACGAGCTTTCAGGATACAAAGACCCTGAGCGAGAGGTGTTGGCTCGTCCAATACGTTTAACATAAACTGCCAAATTTCTGTAACTTCGGAGGACAACTTTCAAAGAAAAGGAAAAAGAAGAAGGGGAAAACAAGAAGGAAGAAAAAATTTTGTCGAGGCAAGATGACCTTTTATACTCCCGCAGAGTCGTGTGCCCAGTGATACTTTTTTTTCCAAGTTTGTCGTGCAGGGTTGCCATTTTGCTTAATTAGGAAGTACTGATTCACAAAAGAAAATTGTTATTTTTTACAACACCTTTTTCTTTATCCACCACCAGCCGTACAACCAATTCTCCACAACGCCACCATGGATATCAAGGATATAATTGTCCAGATTGGAAGCATTGTTGTGTTTGTCTTAGAAGTGTTCTTTAGAAACTCCATCACACTTGTTGTCCATGCCCAGAGGAACTACCCCGAGGCAACCAATATCCTATTCCTTTTGATAGGGGCATACATATTCTACAGGGTGTTGGTTCGAGCCTTCAAGACATGGTTGAACTTCTTGATATTGACAATCAAAACGCTAGCCGTGCTTTTCTTTGTGTTTCTTGTTTTTGTCATTTATGTACGTGGCTGGGATAGGTTTGTCAATCAGGATTTGCCATTCGTGAAAAATTCAGCCACCCATGCTTGGAAATTGGGCAACCACGTCTCTAAGAATGGGTTCAACATCTGGGACATTGTCAACAATGTCAACTTCAATGACTTTGCCAAGCAGACAGAAGAGAAAATCAAGGAGAATCTCAACGAGCCAAATGCTTACTTTGAGTACATGAACAGCAAGTTTGGCAACGAGGACGGTGGCGAACCAGATTATGACGATATCCAAAAGACGGTTGAAGAGGGAATTGACTTCTTACAAGAGAACATTGACTTGAACAAATTGGGTGGACAGGTTCACGATTTTCTTAACAATTTGCAATAGATAGGGACACATACAGAATATACATTTTTTTACGTTTTCTCAAGAGGTTCTTCGTCTATGCACTGCAATCCTCTATCTTTGACAAACATGTTTGTGATTAGGCAGATAGCTAACAATGGGATGGTCAAGTAGAAGAAGTTTCTTATGGCCGTCATGTACATTTGCCTGACAACCACCACTTGTGCGTGTGTAAGCACAGAAGTGTCAATCTTGGAGTAGATGTGTGTTTTCATGTAAGTCAAGTAGTCCGCGGGAACAATCAGGTCGGGTCCTTGTTGGTTGATCTCACGAAGCAAAGTATTGCTAATGATCAACGACGCAATAGCCAAGCCCATGGCACCGCCAAAGGATCTAATCACATTTCGACAACTGATCACCACCGCCCGCTCCGACTTCTTTGCCTGGCTCTGGGCTGCAACCATCGTTGGCTGGAAAGTGCAGGCAACGCCACTTCCCATGAGCAACAATACGACGGTTACTACTCCATAGTTGGTGTTCAAATCAAACAACAACGTCAACCCACAAGCCAATGTCCAGAGGGAGTAACCGGCAATCACGACGTAGATGTAGTGGCCCGTATAGCTGATGATTTGGCCAGATATGACAGACACGATGGATTGTGGGATCACTAATGGCAACATCAAGATCGACGAGTGCATGGAGTCTAAGCCACGAACAATCTGGTAGTAGTAGGCAATGTAGAACGTAAATCCGTAGTATGCCATACCAAAAAAGAAATTGGACCCTAATATCAACGCTAACGATGCCCTGGTGAACAAAGTCATTGGAATCATTGGTAGTTCCGGTATCTTCCATTCCACAAACAAGAATCCAATGAATAACCCACCACCGATCACAAACATCGAAATAACCAAAGCACTGTTCCAGGCGTAAGTCGACCCACCACCGCTGAGTGGGATCAACAACAACGTGATGCTCGAACACCCAAACAACATCCCCCAGTAATCCAACTTCTTGAACTGCTGCTTCTTGGTGATTACCTGTTTCAACTCTTTAGTCTGTTCTTTCGTGTCGATATATATATAGTTGACCACCCCCACCAAAAGAACAAGCGGACACATCATATGGTAGAAATTCCTCCATGAGTTCCTCTCAATGAACGCCGACATAATGAACGGGCCCACCGAGTTGCCCAACCCAACACTAGCACCCAAGATCCCCTGGTACTTGCCCCTCTGTTTCAACGTCACAACGTCGCTCAAAATCACCATGCACAAGCTCTGAATCCCTCCACAGCTCAACCCCGTGACCGCTCTGAATATGTAAAACTCGACACCCGTCTTCACAAACCCACAGATCAAGTCGCCAAAAGCAAGCGTGGCCAAGCACGTCAACAACATGATCTTGCGGCCAAAGATATCCGAGAGCCGGCCGAACAAGACCTGGCACACCGTGTTCGCCAACAACGACGCCGTGGGGGCCCAGTTGATCGTCGACTGCGCGTTCAAGTCCTTGCCTATGGTCGGCAAGGCGATGGTGAGACCCGTCTGGTCGACGAACGACGCGAATAGCGCGAGCGATAAGGAACTTAAGCAGATGATTAGCTTACGGGTGGGCAACACCTTGTAGTGGACGTCGCCTAGTTGGTCCGATAATTGTTTTGTTTCTTCAATTGAGGAAGTCTTGGACATGGTTACATTGGGGGAAGTGAGTACTATAGAGCGTTGGGGAGAAAGAGAGAGGAATGGCCTGTTTATATGCAGTTGAACTGGGTTTTGCAATCTCTGGTGGAGAAAAACACAGATATTCCGAAACACCGCTGCGAATTACCCAACGCGGAAATTTTCTCACCCCGAATGTCAACTTTTAAGAAATGAGACAAGAGAGGAATGCGATATTTATGATGGAGTGGGGAAGCGAATATATTACGTTGACAGTTGGGGGAGAGAGGATTGATAGGCAGCGGAAAATGTTGTGTAAGGTGCTTTTCGTCTTCCGTGATATTCCATTGATGTAGGGATGGAGTGGGGGAGAGCAGGACCTGTGTGTAGCTCACATTTTGCTAGCTCGTGCGTTAGTGGTTGCAAGATATCGTAAATCGGAACCACGCCTAGTGTACTGATGTGATTGTAGAGTGATTGGTGTTTTAGCCCCGGCAGAGTCAATTCTTGTATTGTATGTAGATTATCACAGCTTGAAAGTTGGATCATCGCACAAAGTATAAATACACATCGCGTGAGCCAGAAAAAGCTTTCAATTTGAGTTCACTTTTCCTCTTTCTTTCTTTAGGCGGAAAAAATTGCCATGTCATCCATGAAGTGTTCGCGTGAAGCGATACTGAATACTAACGCCAAACTGGGCTTGATTTGATTCAACTTCCTATCTTCTAGCACCTCACTATAATAAATCCATCATTACGTGTTACATACCTTAGTTCTGTACGTTTCGAATCACGCCCGAGTCTCGTGTGTGTGTAGATTTTGATGGTGTATCGGCGAAGACTAGAATGAGCGAACGTTCTCATTCTGTTGGGCTATAAAAATCGCGAACCAACAACAAAATCGTCTGAACTTCGACTTGAATCTTTTCCTATCAATCCTAATTTTGGGTTAGGCGGAATGTGTTTTTTAGGTATCAATTTATTGTAGTAATCTACTAACTTCTGTTCCCTTTTTTTGGGAGGTACAGAGATCTAGCTTGTTTTCCAACTTTTTGTCTATGTTGAATGTATATTGTCTTTGAGTATTGTTTTATGCATCTTTATAATTGTAGATCTCTCTCTCTCTCGCGTAGCTTTTGCACCTCATCTCTTACATCAGCGCAACCCTCTCCTGTCACTAGCCACGGTTGCTGAGCGTTGAAGTCTGTCCAGCCCCTTATCCTTCATCGACCCAAATAGGTGTGTATTCAGTTACAAAAAACCGTTTCCGCACATTCCATTCACGTGATCTAGATCCCCGTGCCTTTTGAAAGACTGCAAAAAGAGAAAACCCCCCAAAAATAGTACACAAATGTGTCCCATCCATTGAAGCAGCTCAGTCTTCTTCAGTGATAAACCACGCTGACAAATCTGATGATGATGACAAAAGCCCATGTTGTAACAAGATGAACATCATATTTGCTACACATTACTTCACAAAAAGCAAAGCAATCGCACGGGAGATCCCGCGCATACTTTCTGCTTCGTGGGAACCCTGAGCTGACGTGTGTGCGTTTGGTGGAGGTGTTGTTCCGAGAGACTGTAATTCTTTGAGAAAGCTGTGTATGTGTGTGCACGCATCGTTAATCATGCTTCATGCTGCTGTGTGTGTGCAGCTTTTTTGTTGACATTTGTAGACGAATGGTGCTTCAGGTGTGTGAGACCTCGCGAGAGGGGGTGTACTCTACGTGTGCATATATATAAATAGAAAAGCAGTGTGAGTACCGCCCGATTGTGCACTCATGCAAGCGGATAGTAACACAGGCTAGACACACAAACCACAAGCCATGATCATGCAAATGTAGTCTTATTCCAGAAGAAGTGATGTGTGTTGATTTTGTACTTTTCTGGAATATCTATCAATCTTTAGTCATACGTTAGGTGCAACGGAGCGCTTGGTTTTCTTTGTTGTGCAGATACTGAGTAGGTGGATAGATACGCCATGCATATACAGAGACATGATATTATTTTTTGCTACTTCAATGATAAATAAGCTTTATGCGCAGTGGGAAACATACAACAATGAGAGCCATCGCATGATCCATTGTAATTGCAAAGCGTCTCGGGTTATGAACGGGACGTAACCTAGACGACATAGTCCCGAATTTCAAATGCATGGTTATTTTGCTAAGTGTTGTGTTTTTTTGCCTGGTTCTGGAACACAAAAAACAATAGACAAATCAGGAATTTCATTGTGGGATTTCTTTTCTTTTTTGGTTAGTATACATCCAGCCGCTTTGGGTGGGAGGTGAAAGCTGTTTAGGGAATAGTCTAGACAAATTATAGCGGTTATTAATAACCGTGTGCTCTTGGGTATCACCTTTTGTGCCAACGCGTGGTACGAGAGAGTTTCACCTCCTGATATTGTCAAGTAGTGAACCTGGCTTAAGAGAAATATAAGAGAGACGATCGACAATTTTAGATCTCCGTTGAGATTGTATTAATGTAGAATTTTCTCCCAATTAGGCTAATCTACAAATACTTATCTCTCTCTGTGTGTTATCTATCTCTCTTTGATAAATGAATATTGGAGGCTATGAGACTTGCCGAAACGCTCCAGGCCATCGACGATGGGGGGGTAAGGAATCACTGAGTGGCAAACGCTTTTGCCTCTCAGAAATGTGCTAATTTGTTAACACCAGAGAACATATAATGGCAGAAGAGAGAGTCAATGATACCATGGGATCACACCCGAAACCCCATGTCATGCACAGTCCAAAAGAAGCAGAAATAATAAATTGAGGGTGCGCAAGTGTGAAATTCTGGTTCCTATAAGAGAAGTCTTCTACACTTCGTTCGCATTTGCATATTTGTTTATAATAATTAGACGACAAGTTTAAGTGTCCAAGTCTAAGCATTACAATACGTTCAAGTTCGTGGGGTTAAACTCACCCAGCTTTGCTCCATACTTTTGTATGCAATGAGCACGTAGATGCCTCTTAATAAGACTCTATTTGCGCCTTCGTCTCCCTCATTAAGACTAACCTTTTTCTTAGTTTGAAAGATAGGAAGTAAAAAACAGCAACCCTTGAAATTCGTATGTTTTCCTTCCATGAAATTTGGTGTGTGAATAAGGGTTTTGTGGACCCTTGTGAAATTCCAGAACCCATGGTTGTACAACCTTCCAGAAATGGAAGCCAGGGAATTTGTTCGGCAGAACTGACCACACAAAGAGGAAACTGAAGAGAAAAGAAGACCTTCGAACAGACGTAGTTAATTAATGGATGTCCTAACACAATGCTGGCTCTGATCAAACAAAGGAACCAGAGGTTCTAGAAACGCCGTGTGTTGTTGATGTGATGACATACGATGGCTTGATACGTGTTGTCTTAATTACTCTGTCTTACACGTGTGGTTTAATTCTCTCTCCCCACCTTTGCCTAGACCAACTTCCTATTTCTTTTTATTAAGCTCCAGCAGCCTCCCGAGCCCATAGATATACATGTCTGTTCGCCTCAGGCAGATTGTCGGGAAGGTAAATTTCACCAACGTCGTGGGTGGAGCAGCTTTATACTCTGAGATAAACTACCACCAGGAATTGGAAAACTGGACAGTCTCTCACTGGCCACCACCACCGCCTCCCCGCCTCCCCGCCTCCCGAATTGAGCAAATTACTTGCCCAAAAAAGATGAAATCCTACATGGAGATATAATAATCATACATCAGCAGACATACCCAGTACACTCAGCTAGACGACGAAACGAGCTACAAAGCGAACTACGAAGCTTATTTTTCGGTGCATAAAGACAGAGTCCTGCAAACCCGTACGTCATTAACCACAAGGCGTGTGCTACACCACAAAAAAAAAAATTGGGACACAGAGAGGAAGATAAAAAAGTTTAATCTAAGAATAGTAAGTGATTGACCTGCCAGTCTCGATGAAATGAAAACGCACAGGAACCAGCAGAGTCATCCCGTTCACCAGGTAGAGTTGGGTGTCGCGACCGGTGGTTGCCTCATTGAAGATTGTCGGTTGTTGTTGTTGTTATTTTTTTTATTGTGTTGGGTTTGGATGCGAAAAGAGAACGAAGATCTGTTGTTTTTTCTTCTCCTTTGATTTTGCAATTTTTGGGCGTTTTGTGTAAGATCGAGCGACACACAGCCAGAGAGAACGCGCGACCAGTGGAGTGTGTCAGATCGTTCAAGTGAGATAAATGCTTTTGCAACAGAGGTCGAAGAGGATGAGTAAAATTCCCCTGTGAAACTATTAATTGGATACATGAGGGATAATTTGGGTGTTTCCTAAAATTCCGTAGCAAAATTCTTATTGGCTGTTACGGAAGCTTTGATAAAGCCACCGATAATTACGAAACCGCACACCCTAAACTCCGCACTGCCCACCTGTCAGTCCAGAACAATAACCATTCCACTTTACCGTAGCCCTTTCAATCTTCCGAATTCAATTAACTGGACATATCCATTTTTACTTTCTTTTTGTCTCTCCTTTTCTGTTTTGTTTTTAATTTTTCCATTTTGGTCCGAATTCAAGGCTGACGAGTACATCACCACAAATGGAACGGTATCCCCTAATCCCACCCGCGATCCCAATCTTGTACCACAAAGTAGTTCGGCAGGACAAAACAATCCAAGGGTCTTTCAAAGGAGCGAGGAGTGGAAGAATTACTCCACTTGAAATGGTACCGCCCGTGTTTTGAGGCGACTGCCCTTAACATTCACCCTGTACCTCCGTATTGTTCGACCCTAAATCGCACCATTATTCCCTTTGCCTTTAGACGTTGGTCTTGTATAGGAGAGACTGTGTTTTAGTTGATCGACGGAGTCTATGAACGCGTATCCGAAGAAAACGGCACTAACGAGTGGGTGGGTAAGTCCCAGGGATTAAAGAGAAAAAGAAAAAGAAGTGCCTATGTGTATGTATGGACAATCTCTTTTGTTTGCTCTTGTTGCACAGCGAAAAGCGCATATCAATTAGACGATGGAAACAGTAGTCGTCCCAAAAAGAGAAAAATGCCTACAGATAGCACGCTTGCTGTATGCGATTATACTTCAGGTTATGAGTTGCGTTTAAAATGGGAATAGCAGCTTATTCTTGCTTTCATGGTATCAACAATTAAGCTTTCCCTTTTTTTTCGAGGCAGTCCAAGACATCTAGTGTGCTTGCTTTCATAGTTGGTGCATTGCATGCATGACTCGTTGGGTTGGGTTGGTTGGTGTGGATGCTGGTTTCCGCTCTCAACGATGTCAAACCCGCGAGACCCCAACGAATAGGGTTTTTTTTATGCCCACGGGAGATGCACAGCACACCAAGCGTGGTCTCAAGGCGACAAGAAGCGGTTTTGATGAATGAGGAAAAAAAAAGAAAGAAAATACCACCCGATATCGAACGCAAATTGACGAACGATTTTCCATTCTGGGTTACCAAGGCGTGGTTGCTCTCTCCCTCTCTGGGTATCCCTCCGTTAAACACAACTGGTGATGGAAGAATGTTTCGATGGACGAAGTTGTGATGATGATCGTGGTGTAGTGCTGCTGCTGCTCACTGACGCACATTCCTTCTCGAAAATCATTAATGTCAAAAAAAGGGAGATACCCAGGAGTCTATTAATAGTTTCGTCAGTCGTGATAATCAATTTTTGATCTCTTTGTGTTCTAGTGTCATGTGAACCCTACTGCAGAAGAATGTTGGCTTCGTAAGTTGTTAGTTAAAACTAAAGGGAGACAAAGCCAAACGAGAGGTCGTGTCTTTGGTGCCGCGGCGGTGGGATTGACAACGGAAGTGGGCTTCTGTGTCACGCAGTATTATGTAAGCAAATGAGTTACAAAGTACACAAAGCTCTGCACGTTCTAAAAAAGCTTAAATTTAAGTCATCGGGATGAGGCACAGATGCTTAAATAGTCGTTACACAAAATATGCAAGCGCTCTTGACATTGGATTGAGCGTGCGAGAGATTGTCGCAAATGGGATTATGAGGGACTCGGCTTATTAGAGGCTGCCAAATAGGAGTGAACAATAAACAGATTAGCACAAGACCTGGTTAGAAATAACAGTTGAATCGAACGTTACACAGCCTTGTTGGGCTTGGGAGGTTTATCAAGATAAGTGTTCGACCTGGTCAAGGAAAACTAACCAAGTTCATACAAAGATGGAAAGAGGAGGAAAGCAGCAGCAGTTTCACGATCTGCAAAATGGGAATAGGAGAGGTCTAGATCACTGGGTTCATATCAGTCCTCTCAGGACCAATTATGGCAATGTGCATCCACTTAAATGGCCAAGACCCGAACAAGGAAATACAGCGAAGGATTGGCACACCCCTTCGACTCAGTACAGATTAATGATATTCAAAGTATTTCTTTTTCTTTCTTTGACGTCCTTTGTGAGTGTAGGCGCACATGCAAGTGATCCTCAAGGGAGTTCACTGGGTGAGCACGTTTATGAATATCGAATGATACGTCCAAGCTCAACAAAACATTCTACATAGTTGACGAGGTGGTGGGCATGAGCGGAAAGACCTGGTATAATTTCAGAACGCTGTCTTTCTTCCCCCACCCCCCCCCCCCTTAGATACACTTCTCCTGGAATTTTAGATGTTTCCGCAAGGTTTCTCGTAGTGTAAGATGGTAGTTGTAGGTTAGTGTTGCGCTAATTTTAGTCTCCATCACACATTTTGGGGGAGCATGTTCGTAATAAAACACATCTGTCCCTTTCATGTCTTGTGCAGCCGACGGAAGCTACACACATAACCCACAAAACATAATAACGTGATTAACTGCCCATAAAGAACATTTGAATTTATCCTCATTCAGTAAAAAGGAGGACAAGACATTCTCTACGGAGTTACAATTTAAGGTTTCCTTCACATGTGCTTGCCGATACGTAGACGCTGCCGTGTATGTATGGTTCGCAAACTATAAGCTATCAATAGAGAAGGGAAGGGAACAGGACAAAGAGAGAAAAATTTTTCCCACGGTTCGACACAAACGAAGAAACAATCAAACCGGTCGGGCAACAAAATGAAAACCGTCGGAGATAACATTAGCCGAGTATATGGTTTGCCTAACCCTAGTGTGAGTCTATCAGGGAAATATGCCAGGAATTGGGCCCCATTTCCTTCGAGGTGTGTTTTGCACCTACTTGGCTCTTCGCTGCCGCACACCACCATCACCACCCCCCACGGCACCATACAACACGGCACCACAACCCGCGATCTGGATCTCTTGCGGCGTGTGGGAGAGCCCAAAAAATAATAAAAAAAGAAACTGACAGAAACAAAAAAAAGGGGGACTGACGGGTTAAGGAACTGGTATGGCAAAAAAAAAGCAAGGGGGACACAGGCAACTACGACTTCACAAACCCAAAACCGGGATTATCGTAGGTTGCGGTGCCCATAGGAATGTACACTGTGCACTTTGGGCACACGCCTACAGTGTCCCACGAACACCACCACTTGTACCAATTATCATGAGCGCGTCACATTGTCTTGGACAAGGAGGAGGAGGAGGAGGAGGGATAATGGGCTGCGAAACGTGCACTTAGAGCAACATGTATGGACTATGCCCATTCATCCATCCTTATCTGAAAACTCGTTGCCCCCATTCATTTATTGTAATTGCCTCCTATTGTTTGTGGCTGTTCATTCCAGAAGAGAGAGAACGAAAAAAATTCTGATCGTAGACGGTCAATCGTCAAAACACACTTTGCCAGGCGTAATTACACCAAGCATGAGCATCTCCCTGTTCTTCCCTCGTACTGTGCCCGCGCCTGCCACCCCATGGCTGTTTCGCAAAAAAAAAAATAAAAAAAAAAAACAAAAAAGGAAGCCGTGACGATGAAACAAACAAAGGGTAACATACTGTAGCTGCCTAGTGCTCCCCCGTTTGACACCTATCGATACGACGGAATGAGTTTCAGCCGGTAATTGTAGCATGCTTAATCAAACGGATGTATTACATGCTTGTTGATTCTCACTGAGACAAAGAGGAAGTGGTAAGAAAAAGAGGTTTACATACTGTAGAGTGAGAAAGATTAACGATAAATCTAGAATCAATGCGTCTGGGGTTCTAAAGTTGTTGGGGAATGTTAGACACAAAACCGCAAAAGTCAGGTCAGAAAAGGATTTACCCACTAAGCAATCCTTCTTCTTGTGCTTGTGTTTCTTCCTGCCCCTATTTAGTCCGTTGTGCGTGCTGCCACCAAAATGCTCCTCCGTTGGGATAAGCTTTTAGTTCACCGAATGTTGATCATGAGTGAGACACCGTGGACAGAGTGAGCGGAAGAGAGAGCAGAGTGACCACCGTAAATGCACTTACTGCCTGGCCCACGATACTTCAACGAATGAGAGCAGAGAATAAGGGAGATAAGATGAAAATCAAGGCGTTTGAGAAGGAGAAAAAAAAAACCGTTGTACATGAATCAGAGGTTTTGATTATTGGGATTCCCTTTTTCTCTGTTGTTGTTTGTTTATGGACAATACGAAGGGGAACAAAGAAACGTTGCTTTCTTGACAAGGGAAACCTAATATTGGCCATGAAGGGACTAGTGATGCGAAGACAAGACAAGGCTAGACTGGTGGCACACCCTCTCTCTCCTGCTTAAACGAGTACTTCTGAAACGTCATTATGTCGCTGGTGATTGTTAGTTTGATTTTTAGCCAAACTTTGTATGAAATCCAAATGAAAGCCAAACCCACTACATGAAACTGTAGTCAATCTCTAGATATTAAGACCAATAAGAAACGCATTTATCGGGTTCATGACCCACCCTGGGGTGTACCTTGTTGTGTGTGTGAGTGTGTGTGTCAATAATCCTATTGTTCTAGAAGTCTTCCATCATTACCAGTCATATTCCACTTTCTCTCGCCTGAACAATGAGCTGACACGCATGTAACCATGGCTAAAAGAGCAACCGGCAGTAGGAGCGAGTGAATGGTTAATTGGCAATCGACATTACAACTCGACAGAGAGAACTAGCGGGCCAACTAAAAAAAAATAAAGAGAGCTCAAAAAGCCCTCCAGCAGCGAGAAACCAAAAATTTGGTAGGTGAGCCCTTAATTATGCGGTGCACATTGTTCCGCAAAAGGCGAATCACAAAGCGAACAAGGCTTCCCTCTAAATTGAGCTCTGGGAAATCTCAGGTCAGGTTCCTCCAAAAGCTAAAAAGCTTTTCCTTCAATAATTCTTGTGCTTTGCATGAACTGTAAAACGGCCTAAAAAATCTCAGAAAAAGGATGCACTTAGACCAAACACGCAGAATCGCCCTGGCGCCGTTTTGTGTAGCAGTGGGTTTCTTTTTGACTTTTGTGATCCACAAAAGTGATTGTAGATTAATACATAACACAGCATATGCACAAAATCAAGCACCTCTTCCAAGGTGTTACAAAAAAAGGCTTGCCATAAGTTAAAGCAAATTTTCTGCCCTTACAATGCACAAAAAAAAAGTTGGTGGTGTAGATGTTTTAGTACGTGGTGCATTTAGTTAATACATGAAGTTCTTTTTCCTTTTCTTTTTTAATACTCTACTGCTCAGAGAGCCTATTTGATTCTCTGAACTATAAATAAAACGATATATAACCCTGTAATCCTCACTCGTCATTTTTTTGGGGCCCTTTTATTTATACTTGTATCTTATATCTCTATAGCTAAAAAAAACCTCCATTGGTCCCCCCAAAAATCCTTGTACAAAATCTCCCCTCCACCATACTTTTGCACCCACCCTCATATCGAAACAGGAGTAATAAACCACACATAGCATAGTTAACTTTTATTTTTTAAATAATCATCTTTTTTTGTTTTACAATTTTTTTTAGATATGGCTACTACTTTAATGACAACTAGAAACTTTTATGAACCTTCATCTGCTTCATCAGCTTCAGCATCCTCATCATTCAACATCCCACCAATCATCATGCATAACAACAAGGACACTAATGGTGGCAGCAGCAGCTCTTCCGGGCACCCAATATTGCATTCCATACAAACAGGCTCCTCCTCGCCAAGCCAGATTATCCCTTCGGTACAACACATTCAGCAGTCCACAAATTTGCAACCTATCAAAATACCCAGCCCAATTGATGAGAACTCGGGCTGCAGCAGCAAGGTTATGTTGTCGCCCAATGACAGAATAAGCCTTTCTTCTGCTTCAAGCTTTGGTAAGTCCTACCACTACTCATCCACCACCCCAATCATCTCCCACCAACCACAATCAGCATCATCCACATCCTCGTCGAGACAGGCCGTGTTGATTGCTTCGTCGCCAACCATACAATCCACCACGGCTCCGCCACAGCCCCCACCAAGTGCTACAAGCTTGCCACCTATCAACTCCAGATCTCCACCAACCAGAATATTGGCACCAATGCAAGTGCCTCAACCACAACCACAACCTCAACAACAACCACCAGTGCAAACCCCACCACAGCCAATTCCATCTTTCTCGGCTAACCAATACGTCTACTTTCAACAACAACCAAACCAGCAACAACAACAACGGTACCCACCTGCCCAATACGTCTACTACCAACAGCAAGCACAAGCTCAGGCACAACAACAATTCATGCTCCAGCAATCCAACCCCTACTACCAGCAGGTTAGATACCAGCACCAGCAGCTCCAACAGGTGCAACAAGGCTTGGCTCCAACGATCAGTGGTGCAGCAAATATCCGTCGCAAATCGAAGCAGAGTACGACGTGGTCGCCCAAGGAGGACAAATTGTTGAGGGAGTTGAAAGAGGTGCAGAAGCTTGGCTGGAGAGAGATCTCTACGTTTTTCAACGACAGAACGCCCAATGCGTGCCAGTTTAGATGGAGAAGAATCGTCAGCAGTGTCACGGGCAACACTTCTACGGTGAACATCACGAGGAACAACTTGCCTGGTGTTGGTGGCTTGGGTGGCGCCGACGCGGGCAAGAACCCAGCTAAAGGAAGTGGACATTCGATAAACTTCTTGTTGAACTAGACTCGTAGATGATTTTGCTTTTTTTTGTGATTTGTATATTATAATGTGTGAAGGAAACTAATAAACGAAATTAAATTATGTTGAATTTAGGTTTTATGAACAAGGCGTGAGCGATAACCGATGATAAACCATCCACCCATTATAGGTGTGTCTGTTCTATTTTTGTAAAGAATAGAAACTGCACCGACAATCATCGATCGTTGGAGGATAGTTTTTGAGTTACTTTTTTAGGTATTTACGGGAGCAGCTCAGCAGCAGAAGAGGAAGCTGCGGCGGAAATTGAACTCCATTTTTGGGGACATCCAAGCAGATTCGAGGCCAAACAGGACTGGGTTTTGCACAACTTGCGATTGGCTCCTCCAAAGCCTGGTCATGGACACCCAACACACCTGTTTCAGCTTTACTTGACTACCAGGAGAGCATACGAGTCTTCTTCGAATGACACACACATAGAAAGCCAACTACGATAACTAGAGGTTGTTCTTTTGTGTCATGTCATACGTTACCTATAATTATAATTCCAGCTTCTATAGATTATCCATGTGGAAATTTCAGGTTGGGAAGCCCATTGTCTTTCTGTGTGGGAGAGAGAAAAACCCCCTCTAAACCCCCCTTACACTAACCACACACCTCAACCTCTTCGTTGTGCTTGCTCTTGCCCAATCACTAGCCCCCTGCTCTTCACGGCCTTTCGACCGTACATAATAACACACATCACGTTTACCTAATTCAGCACCCTAAACCATTTCTTTTTTTTCTATCTCCTTTTAAACTGTTCAGTTGCTTCCAACCGCAAAATGGTTTGGTGGGATGCCCAAAGCAGCCCAAAGAAAACATTGCTTTTTTGAGCACCCCATTTCCCTCATCGTGAAATGTGGAAAATGGCCCATCGAAAACCATGAGTTCTAGATTCTTTTTTTTTCTTTTCAATGTGCCAAAAAGAATGTTGCCCGTGATGATGATCATAAAAGAGGTCGCTCGCAGGAAGGTTATGTTGGCGCAAGCGTACCTCAGGTACCTCAATTATGAAACATTCAGCGCTGATCACTTTTGTCTTTCCTTTTTTTTGTTTTCCGTTTTTTTTCTTTTTGAGTTCCTGTTTAACGGTTTGTTTTACCATAACAGGTGATACTCGTAATACATCCTAAATAGGGGGGGGGGGGCGAACGAAAGGAGAGACGGAGTGATGATGTGCTGTTATCTTCTTGGTTCTGTGTGTGAATGTGGATCTGAACAATGGCTGGACGAGATGTTTCAGGTTTAGATAAACTCATTAGCGCGAACTAACTTCTAGCTTGCATGCCTAGCACATGAAACAATGGCTTACTGCAGAAACCAGAAGGATGATGGAAATAAGTAAGGAGGAGGAGGTCGCCCTCAAGTCATGAACATTCCCACATGAAACACCATCATCATCGTCCCGAGGAAGTTAATTTTCGCCAGGTCATTCACCTTTCGCTAACACTCCCGTAAAAAAAAGTGTAACCCACCTCAAACATATTTAGACCGTGCATAAATTCCACAAACTTTCTTTTGCTTCTATTTTGCTCGCCTGCCTCCGCCAACAATCCTCATTGCATGAGAAGCCTATTCTTGCGGTTGTTTTAAACCAGAATCGTTTTATTCCTGTTTAAGGTTCTGCTCTGGCGCCTTGTGTCTAGCGTCAGGGATTGCCTGTGGGTTGATGAGCTGGATGTTCTTATTAGTATGAATATAGAATGTAAGGTACTTCATTCTGTAAATGTCCCCCGTCTTAGATAAATCTAGACTTTCGATGGAGACACGAATGTGGTTATGAGACGGTGTTATGCATCACGTTGCCCCCCTTTTTTTTCTTTCTGCCGATTTTGTTTGGGTAACCCCACCGAAGTATCACATTTGAAAGAAAACTGAAAATGGAGGATTTACGTCTTAGCCATTGGGGAAGACGTTGATTGTTGTTGTATAGCCTAAAAAGTCTAACAACTTGCACAGCTTCAGGTTACTAGCACGACCGGCTGAGAAGGTATTGTCCTGTCACACAGACAGGTTTGCCCATTGTGTGGGCTAGATGCTTACTCGACGCGAGGAGCACACAAAACAGGACAACTTACAAAGCTCATCACAGGGTTTGATTAGACTTTTTCTGGCCATGCCTCGCTCCCTGGGTCGTTGACTCGACAAGCGTATCACAAAGTTTGCATTGTTTACGTTTAGCCCAGTTGGGGGCGGGGGCCACGAAGGGATTCGTAAAAAACCAATATGTTTCAATACTTCCCTAGCATATTTCTCGACGTCATCATATCGCTTCTTTTGGCAAGGATTGTGAACGCAAGCGCTGGGATGAAACATGTTCTGTCCTCGACAACCGGAATTAGGCAGTTCCAGGGGTTCTAGAATCTCATGCCGCGTGCGTTCTTCTTTACTGGATTGGTTTTGTACCCATTTAGGTTTTTTAGTGTTTATGCATTGGTTATGATCCACGTCATTTCATTGTTCATGTGCTGGGGGCTAAAGGGGACATTGGAAAGGTTAAATTGTAAGTCTTCCAACATGAACGAGAATTGGCAAGAAGAGAGGAATTTTAGATACACAGGGGGACCACACATAGTGACAGAGACCGGAATCACGTGAATTTCATTCGCCGTTGAACACACGATATCTGGTCTACAACATTCAGAATGTTAGCCCCAACAAAAAGAAAAGCCCCTCCGCTGTGGTTGAATAGTAAAGGGACAACCTCTGCCTGTCTGCCTGCACCCAAATAGGCCAATAGCACCTCAAAACCGCAACGATAACACCGAAGAGGAGGAAAATACACTTAAGTTGTACCACAGGGTACACTAAAAAGGACAAAGCTCATCACTTTTTCTTGAACACACTTGGAAGGAGGAAAGGTGGAGCCATTGTATGTAACAGCTCTTGTAACCAACGCCTTGTCCCCTTTTTTTGCTTTGCGTATGGTTAAGGTCGTGTTCGTGCCACCGGTGTGTGTGTGTGTGTGTGTGCCATAGCCCGCTCATCAGCGTCATCGTCATCGTCCTCATCACGTGTGAAAGGGAAAGAAAAAAGCAAAAAAAAGGTTAAGTGATTTTGCGTTCAGGAACACATTCATGCGCAAGTTACACAAAACGTGGCTCCCCATACACTTTGTAAAGTTTTCGTTGGGGGTTTGGTTGGGATAACAACTGCGCGCAACAGTGGGAAGAGGAGCACGCGTACAGCGCATGTTCCAATTAGCTAATTCGTTAATTCAATTAAAATTAACATACAGTGTTTCCGGAATGAGGCGGTGTGTTGATAAGGAGTCGTTGAAGAGTCCCGCATTATCAGAAGGAATGCGTATCTAAAAATTTAACTGGCTGTTCGGGACGAATGGAGGCAGGGGAATGGAGGAGAGCAAATCAAATGAGTTAGGGCATAGGGGTAGAATTGACGATGATTAACGAGGGTGTGCGATTACTAATATGTGTAATGGATGGGATTCAAGCTAAATTAAAGGCGTGGCGCACATGGGGCACAAGATAAGATGAAGAAGAAGGAGGAGAGGCGGTTATGATAGGGAGGTGCATATGATTGCTATTCATCGTTCATGTGGGATCTTTTTGTTTCCTGCTGGCGGGGTCTTTCTTGTTGGCTGGTTGGAGTTTCTGGGCTCCAGTATAAATAGATGAAGAGAATCCTGCTTTCCTTTAAACTAGGGGGCATTCTACAAGAACGATATTCATGGGATCAAGGAATTATGAATTTGGCGTACATTCCTTTTGATAGTACTAACGGAAATATACAACGTATAGCATTTATGGTTTATATTTAGTAATTGTCGTCTCATGTGTAGAAGAAAAGCTGTTGGGCGTGTCGCACGACTTTTATCTCTGCGCTATAAATACTCGGCGATTTGTTCATGATTTTTATCTGTCTTGAACGCATTATTTTCAGAGTCTATATGACGGCAGGATTTGTCAGAGATATCAGGTATAAGTATCAAGTAATCTCCATATTGAGTAGGGACATTTTACTTACCTTTAAGTTGCCTTGCAACAACTACGTCTAGCTATACCCTGAGCATTGGCTCTGTTGAATATGAGTTTGCTTACCTATACTCAATGCTTGTAGAATTGCTAGCAGTCTTCCAACGAACCCCTTCTCTACACACCATCGTTCTTCTAATCGTCTATTCGACAAAAACATAAATACGTACACACTGCTTGAGCATCTCTCCAATCTATTCAAAACAAATAATCAATACCTTCTTCCAAATTGGAGCTCTCTTGAACCTTTCCTTTTCTTCCAACTTTTCTAATGCTAAAATCTCCGGGTCGTAAACGACTCTGCCGGTATCGAAGTCAATGTCTTCAACTCTCTTGCCCAACTTCCAGTTCTTGGTCCAGATCTTATGGCCCAAATAGCAGACCAAAAACACAGGAGCACCCAAATAGTTCTCAAAGAACGAGTTGGCATTGGGCTTGCCATCACCGTCCAACGGCCACAACGAGACCCAGAAATGCGCAATCAAAATCAAACTGTTGATGATGATAGAGAGATAGGACCCCCAGACACCAGTGGGGGAAACATAAGCCAAGGTATCCAACGCAATTCCCCTGTGTTTCAAAGCGGCTCTGAATCGGACATGCGAGACACAGATAAACAACCAGCAGATGATGAATGAAATACCGGAGATTGACAACAACCAAATAAACACGGTCTCTTGCTTGTCGTAAGCGGCAATGAACCCAAACGCACCAGCCAAGATCGAAATGAACCACGCTCTGGTTGGTCTTCCCTTCTTGTCAATGTAGTCCAACCATTTAGGACCCAAGCCTTGCTCGGCCATGGACTGGATCAAACGTGGCGAACTGTACATGGCAGCCGTAGCAACAGACGTAACGGAGATCAAAATAACAGCGTTGATAATGTGTGGGAGAACTCTAACCCCGTTCAATTCAGCAGCTAATACGTATGGCGAGGCGTGACTTCCTTCACCACCGCTTCCCATCAAACGTGGATTGTCGCTGCCAACCAATAACCCAACCAAGGCCAAGGACCCAAGGAAAAGAACAATGACTTTGTAGTAAACCATCTTGGACGCGGACCTAATGGACGATCTAGGGTTGGAGGTTTCACTGGCAGCAAGGGCAATAAACTCAGACCCACCCAAGGCAAACAGCGACGTGACAAACACAGATGCTAAACCTTTGAATGAAGTGAAGGGACCTGGATCGTGGTAGTATCTTCCACCAATGAACCCATTTGGACCACCACCAACGTCGATGATAATACCAAAGATGACAAACCCAACCAAGAAGATAATCTTGCAACAGTTAAACACAGACTCAAAAATGGCGTACACTTTAGCACCGCCCAAGTTGATCAACGTGACAACAACAAAGAAGATCGCCACAAACACATCAGGATTCACCGACGTGGTCCAGAACTCAATCGTCATGGCGGCAGTGACCAATTCCAAGGCCAACACACACATCCATTGCACACCGTAGTTCCACCCTATGGCAAAGCCCAAACTCTCATCGACAAACTTGGCATAGTATGATTGGAACCCACCAGGGAGACCCGGGTAGGCAATGGCCAACTCACTGACGGAGTTGACAGTCGGCGTAAGCATGATTATACCTGTGCAGAAGAAGGCAATCAACATCCCCAAGGGCCCAGCCTGACGCAACTTACTCCCCGAGGCAACGAGCAACCCGGTCCCCAACCCCGTGGAGAGCGACATGATACGCAACTCGGTCTTTGATATGCTTTGAACTTTGCCCTCGGACGAGTTCTTGCCCGAGGCTCTCTTGAATGAGTCGACAAAGTTGTGGAAGGCCCCCTTTGGTGAGGAGGACGACGACGATGACGAGGATATGCTGGCGGCGGAGTACAACTCGTCCAGATTGACCCCTTCAAACTTGTTGGCTACTGGGATTTTTTCAGCAGACATGGCGTGTGGTTGTGTTTGGTAGGAAATAAATAAGTTGAGTAAAGAACGAATGGAGTGTAGTTGGTGATAATGTCAAACAATGTGGCAATATGACTCGTGTGGATGGAATAGTTATGCGAGAAGTAAAGTAGCACTAGTTGGTAGGCTACTGATAAATAAGGATAACAAACAAAAAAAAGAAAAGAAGCTTACATCTAGACGTGTGATAAATCTGGGGAAATTTGCTAAAGTATTTATACATTATCAAACATTGCAAAAATTTTCTGCGTATGTAACCACCGAAACTACAGCTCCGAATTGATAGGGCAGAAGAGATGTTTTGCAGAAAGAAAAAGAAACACCGAGTACTGCACACAAGCACACACACAAGCCACAAAAGCTGCAGCACAGTAACAACTACAACCACTGGAAAAATTTTCTTCTTGGACCGCAGTGATGGAGGAAGGACGGCCCTCGCTTCTTCCACCCCGCTCCACCTCATCGCATTAATATTTTTTAGTGCTCCGGATAAATTATTCTGGCAAGGTGGGTGATGTTCTGAATGAACCAATTAAAGAGAAAGTCGAATTGGGGGCGTTTACCAACGAACCTTAGCCTAGTTGGTTCCTGTGATACAGCCTGGTTAGTGAGAAACGTTCGGAGTCCGTGATTTACTACGGTGAGCGCAACTTTTGTGTAATATATCTCTTGCGTTTACCAAATTGGATTCTGCCCGAATGCGCTGTTAGGCAATTTGGTTTCGCTTGTTGCATAATAATTTCATTCAACAAACGGCGTTTTACTTCTTGAAGACGCCACCAGTATGGGCGAATCTGCGTTGGATTCATATGACGATTTAGCACGATCCTTAAAGGCAAAGTACGATGTTTCATGTACAGGCATGACCCACAACCCCACAAACTAAGTTTCGTTCCTAGTGGGGTTTGTCAATGCTGATGAGTTTGTTGCTGGACAAGCTATTGGTTCTATTTTTTTCTCAAGTGTTGCACTGCAGTTTTCTGTCTTACGATGATCCGGATTAATCTGAAAGGTCCGCCGAGCCGGACATCCTCACTAAAAAACAAGTGAAACAGGCGTTGAGTCACGCTTACTTATCTAATAGCCAATGCACTAAGTAAATTCGTTATCTTAGCGGCGGAGGTGAGACAGGTACGCTCATTGGTGGTGGCTTTTTGTCCATGGCCAGCTTGCATAACCAACTCTTCACAATACAATTACGTCAGATCGTCCTTCCTAAGAAAAAAAAACCGTTCGATTTTGCGTTATGTCGTAGAAGACGACAGAAGAAGAATTCGCGAGCAATTCCTGGACCTCTCAAATTAACCCTTGTTCATGTTGCATTGGGTTTGGAAGGGAGTGTATAAACTAGCTTTCTGCGAGTGCCAGAGCTAGGACTTGCATCCTCGGGAACTACATGATGATGTTGTAGTTTCCTGTGTCAGGAATCGGACGATTAGCGCCGAGGTGAGCCGAGCTTCCGGAGTTAATAGTGAGCTTGCTGAGATCGGGTCACGCAGATTTAGCTGCTACGTCAGCCTGGAAAAAGAGAAACCCATAGCGAGCTGATGCGTTTCCGTCAATCACTGTTATATCTCATTGATTGCTTATTCTATTTGACCCCTTGACCATGCTCCCTATGTGGATTAACTGGTGGCTCACCAGGATGAGCTCTCTTTACAGTCTAAATTACCAACTCCACACACGGTAGCGCAATGAGCCGCACTTTTCCAAACTGAGAAACCAGAACGCGTCTCATAGATTTTTATTTTTTTTTTTTTACAACACAGTGATTCCCACACCGGCCACAACAACAACATCACCACACAATGGAGCCAACTACCACATCATTACCCATCAAGCTCAGACCAGCGAACCTACGTCCCATTGCATTTAGAATCTTCTCCAAGAAGCATGGGTTGAACATCAACACGGAAGCATTGGGTGTGTTGACGGACGTCGTCAGTTACAAGTTTGGCACGGACTGGAAAAGCGTTCGATCTCAGCAGTACCTTGAAGAAATTGCGAAGATTTGGAAAGTCGAAGATCGGGGGTTGTTCATTGATGCTGATGGATTGAAGCAAATTGTCAAAGACTTGAACTCAAAGAAGAAGGATGACTCGGAGAGCAGCACCAAAGCTCATCGAACTGATACGATCGTGGACCTGCCTGAACCCGAGGGAGAGATAGCTGAGGATGACATAGACTGGAGAGATTATTTCAAGGTATTGTCTCCAAAAGATCAGCCAAAGAGTGTTTTCGATACAAGCAGGAAGCAGTTTGATATTATTTTCAAGGACAAGACGGATAGATCCTTGTTGGGCCGCTTGCAGGAGAATCTACCAGCGAAAGTCAACTCGTACTATAACCGCTACAGCTTGATCCGGGATAGGTTATCGAGAAACGAAAACTTCCAGAAGACTTCCACCATGAGCATATCAGCTTTGAACTCCATGAAGTCAGGGGAGAAGACGAGTCATGAAATCACGTTGGTTAAGAACATGTTGGGGAGAGACGGGCATAAGTTCTTGTTGTTTGGATTGCTTAGTAAAGACGCCAACGGAGAGTTCATCTTAGAAGACGAAACTGATTACATTGAGTTGAACTTGACCCAGACTTTCAAATCTCCTGGTTCGTTCTACTGTCTCGGGATGTATTTCTTGGTGGAAGGTATCTACTCCGCCAGCGGTGGTTCATCCAACCACGACTCTAACTACATTGGTGGTTGCTTTTACGTTAGTAACATGGGCCACCCACCAAGTGAAAGAAGAGACAAGAGCTTGGACTACTACGGACATTTAGATTTCCTAGGCATCCACAGACAGTTCTCACCAGTCACGGGTGAGAAGACAACCAAGATAACCAAAAAGTACAGACGAATGCTAGTTGACAAAGAATCCGAGTCACCGCACAGAAGAATCGTATTCGCCCTGGGCAACACAGCACACACGGACTCAATGAAGAAATTGCTACAAAGACTAGAGAACTCCATAATAGAATCCGACGAGAACGCACCCATAGCAGTTGTCTTCACGGGCTCCAACTTCCCAAACAAGGAAATCTTCAAACAGAGCCTCGACAAACAGTTCCCGAACCTATTCACCAAGCTGCGAATCGTTGTCGTTGCAGGCGACCTCGTTCTGAGCGGCATCCAATCGCTCGAATTCTTGAATCGTCCACGACAGCCAAACACTATGCTCACGCAGAACCCCACCACGATTGCATACCTCAGTCAGGAGATCATTGTCATGAAGGACCAAGTGATGTCGCAGTTGCGCAAGAGGGATCTTAATTTCGGTAGTTTTGAAGAACGCACAGAGCAGAATCTCAGCTCGCGGACCAAACAGGCTAGGAAACTCGTCAAGACTATCCTTGACCAGGGGTACCTTGCCGTCGGCAGCGGGTTTGGCGTGATGGATTTAGAGTACGATCATTGTTTCCGTCTTGAACCCGCTCCCACGATGGTTGTGTTGCACGACACGAGCTTCCCGCAGTTTGATCTCACGTACAACGGATGCAAAGTGGTGAATGTAGCTACTCAAGAAGGCAATCAGTTCAGCTACATGGAGTATTTCCCAGCGTCCAAAAGTTGTGTATTTAGAGAAGCGTAAATATAAACATTGCTCTTATTCAAACTGACCCTCTCTTTCAAGACTTCCAAATTGGACAATCTTCGACGCGATTGGTCTCTCGGGGATAAATTCTTTAGGCAAGTCAACGAATTCCAAGTTGGGTTTGCCCTTGGTTAGTGTTTGATGAAGAACTGATTTCGTGACATTCGGCGTGAATCCATTATCTCTGACACCAAAGAACCTAATACTGCCGCTGAACTTCTCGTCACTAGCTCGGAACTTCCTAAAGTACGGGTTCAAGAAGTTGCCACTCAAATCGACCTGTTGGAGGTTGGGACGATTCTTGAATCCACGACCTAACGTAACCAACGTGTTGCCGCTCAAGTCTAAGGCAATCGACCACTCAGGAAGCCACTTGCAGTCAAGAAAAGATATGGCGTTGCATCGTGCACAGAAGTCTTTCAACCCAGTCAACTCCAGCAAGTTCAGTCTCTTGAACCACCCTTCTTCCAGACCATTGATGGATACTTCAAGAATTTCTAATCCCAACGGGAACGTTGCCAGGCCAGTAGCTATACCTAGTAGGTTCATCTTCATGCTCAAATTCTTCAAACTTGCGGGAAGGTTCTCAATAGTAGCAATTCTGTTGAAGTCAAGATTCAACATATCCAAGGTAGGTGGCAAATCAACGGATATCGTTTTAACTTCAGAGCGCACCACCACCAACTTCTTGATTTGTTGTGGTATGATGAAGTTAATCTCGTTAAGATCTTCGATGTTGCTATCCGCTATGATCAAATCTCGGAGATTTGGAGCGACAATGTGGAATTTCTCGAACTGACCCTCGTAAAGTTTTAGTCTTATGATGGATTCTGGAAGTTTGTAGGCAAATTCTTCAGTGCCAATCTCTCCCGTCACAGCAAGACGACGAAGTTTCAGAAGGGATTCCACCTGGCTCAAGTCCACGTTTGGTGCGTTATTGAGTTCCAAGTCTGTGATACTTGTTGGAATCAGCACCACTATCGACAACTAGGGTGCGTTGATGATGTTCAACTTTTCCAAATTGGGCAACTTATTCACATCAAAGTCAACAACTCCACTGTCGTTTGAGTCTTCGTGGCCCTCAATTAGAAGTTCTCTAAGTGTCACTGGTAGTTTCAATAGGCCCTTGGGGGCGTTACCTGCAGTACTAATGACAAACTTGGAAATGCTAGGCACCGACCAAACCATGTTTCCCAATAATCCTTTCGATTCTTCCTTTGTTGTTGCGAAAGGTCTGAGAGGAATGTGCAAGATTGCTAAACCCGATGGAAAGCCGTCAACCAAGTTGCTGAGATGATCAATTTCAGCTCTAGTGTCGACAATCTTCAATCTTGTCAATTCAGGGCACATGGTACTCAGCGTCTCATTGAAAGAGTGATCAGACTCACAAGCCAATTCCACTAAACTGGATGGAAGTTTCAAAGAGCAGCGCAACTCCGCCTTGTTCGAACTGAAAAGGGTCAATTTCTTAAGATGCTCGAGGTGCGAGACGTCAATGATTGATCTGGACAGTGGAGTGTGGTCGTCTAGATCAAGTTCCAACTCTATCAAGGACTCTGGGAAATCCAAGTTAAGCACGCGGTCAAAGATACATGGCTCATGGACCGTGGCACGGGATTCTGGAGCCAAGTTCACATCAGACACGATAGGGTCCTCAGACAACCACAACTTGCACGACAACTTCTTCAATTGTCTTGGGAATCTCTTCACGTCATTAGGGGTAATGAGATGTTGGAACGAAAGTGACTTCAAGTTGGGGAATCTCGTCACGGCAAACTTCTCAAGTGGAGGAACAAAAATCTTTGCAGAATTTCTATCAATATGGGCCGCAGCATACGAAACAGTGACTGATTTCAAGCCCTTGAAAAGCGCAGCTCCATGATCATCTGGTATACCTCCAATGTTGTTGTAGACAAAAGAGGTAAAATTCAACGGCTTCTTGGGATACACGAAACAAAGCGCTGTAAGTGACTTCAAGTGCTTGCCTCTAGAATGGGGCCTTATTTCGAGGTCAACTCCTTCCAAGGAATCCTCACATTCACTATTCAACTGGTACGCAACCCAAGGATCGTCGAAGATCTATTTCTTTGGTCTAACCTCCGGGTTCTCTTCCAACAACTTGACGTACTCCATGTCGCTCTTCAAAAGGGCAATTCGTTGATTTGCTGAAGCCACGTTCCGTAGAAGACTTTCATGTTGGCACCATCGAAATGTCCCCCAATACGCCCGATCGAGTACAACGAGTGGAAAACGAATGGCTTGAGCTCACGAATCCCCCGAAGCGTCATCAATACGTCATTGGGGGCGTAATCGAATATCAGCTGACGGATTTAAGGTGGCAACTCGTTCCAGGTATGCATTGTTGGTGATTGATAAGGGAAGGTATTCAGGGGATTTCGTTTTTGCCAGATTTTTTTTTCCGGGGGGCAAGACACACGACGACATGATAAAAGCGTTCCAGACGCGGATTTCTTAGACGAGATCAGCTATTGTGTTCAACAAATGAAGCTAACCGACGAAAGCAAGGCATTTCACTTTGGGGCATACGCCATTGTGAGACAGATTCCATACGGCAAAGTCACGAGCTATGGCCACATAGCGTACCTACTAGACAAACCCCAGAATTCGCGTCAAGTGGGCAGCGCGATGAAGCACAGCGCCTACATCATCCCCAAACTCAACGAGAACGTCACTACCGAGAGCCCAGATTACATCGACGTGGAGTCGTTGCCGTGGTGGAGGGTCATTCTGAGCAGCGGCAAGATCTCGCCGCGTGAAGCGAACGGGCAGTATGAACAGGCGGACAGATTGCGGGGCGAGTCTGTTGCGGTGCTGGACGGACTCATGGTTGACTTGGACGAGTATGGATGGTTCCCGGACGAAATCGAGTACTGAAAATCTATTGTCGTTATCTTTATTAATTATTTATATACAGAGAATACAGGGAAAAGTCAGTAATTCGTAATTATCAACACGTCTATTGCGTGGCGGGGATGAATTGTTTGGGTTTCTTCCCGGCTCCGTTGGTCTTTGGTGGTGAGGAACCTTTCTTGCCAGTGAACTTTTTCTTCTTTTTACTGCCAGAAGGCTTCATCTCTTGCTGCACGCGTCTTGACTCTTCTTCCCACCATTTGGCAAACTCCTGTTCTTGCTGGATCTCAGCCAAGGTTTTCCGTTCACTCTCTTGGATCTTGGCTTGCTCGATTCTAAGCGATTCTTGAATCATAACTTCAGCCAAGGAAGGAGTGGAGTAGACGCTGTTGAAAGAGGAGTCAGGAGTGATTGCTGCTGCCATGGAAGCTGGAGTGTTGGAGCTGGAGGGAGGAATCGATATTGGCGAGGGTGATTTCTTCTCCTGTGATGGTTTGTGGCTCGATACTGATTTCCTTTTGGTTTTCGATGCGCCAAGAACGGGCAATGCGTTAACCTTTTGAGATACAGGCGGTGAGTTGCTGGTAGCTTGCGTCGACCATGGGGCTAGGTTGGATGGCTCTTTGGGTTTTTCTGTGGCTACCGTTTCAGTGGAAGCCGCCGCAGCAGCTAAACGCTTTCTTTCCTTCTGTGAGAGCTTCACCACAGGACCAATCTTCATTTTTGGTGCTTTCGATTTCCAATCTGGTGCTGGAGTCTCAAGTGGCGGTGTACCGACTGGGGTTTCTGATCTAGAAGAAGGTTCTGCAAATAATGGAGTGGATGTTGATTTTGACGCCCAGTTGGAGAAAGGGCTGAGTCCGTTGTAGGCGGCATTGGTGGGTTGTGTGGGTGCCGTGGTCTTTACAAGTGGTTCAGGTTTGGCGTTGGCTATAACTGGAACTGGTTTTGGCGGTGGTGATTTCTGCTTCGATTTCTTTCCAACAACAGTAAATCCTTCATTATCGTCAATGACTTCTGGGGTGACGCCCTTGTCTAATCGTTCTTTGATCAAGTTCTGTCTAAAGTCAGCAATATCAGTCCTGACCGTAGAACTCTTTCTTGACTTCCTCTTCTTGACGGGGTCCTTTGGTTTGTTGAGCTCGGCGTAGATATTATCAATCAACGGTTCGAAAGATGAGAATCCCTTTCTATCACTCATGAAAATCTCGTTGTATTTTTGGGTATCGTTGATAAAGTCCGATAGCAAGAAACATTGTGTGTCGAATACACTCTCCCCTGGTGGCTTGTGGTCCACCAACTTGCAATTGTTCAAGAACTGTAGCTCATTCTCCACTTTGTGCAACACTTCTACAGGCATACCAGTAAACGCAGTGTCAAACATTAATAGCTCCAAGTTGTTGTAGATATACCAGCAACAATTGGCAAACACCAATTCAAGAGACATCACATGTGACAAGTGAACGAGTGGAACCACGTTGTCTAAGAATATCAAGTTCGAAATTGCCGACTCCAACACAGCCTTGAGTTGGAACAATAACATCTGATCACTGATTTCTATCAACTCCAACACCTCATTGATGAAAGTGTCTCTATCTTTGACATTACCAATAAAACAATCCAAAGGATCCTGCCCGTATACCAGGGAAAGTATAAGCGACATCTGGGCCGTTGATACTCCACTAAAGTCAGGCTGCATGGTCTCACCCGCAAGTGACCACCTATCGATAGTCTCAAAGTACGCACATCTGGCTTTCAATACCGATAAATGAGCATTCATCTCACCGTCGCTCAATTGGAAAACAACATCTCCCTCTTGCTTGCTAAGCATCTTCTCAAACGCATCAACAACCGCAGCCTTGCCATGACTAACCTGAAATAAACCACAGAGGGAATTGTATTCATCGTTGACTGATTTCATGTGCAACTGAAGGTTGTGACGAGAACCATAAATTTGAGGAATGTCAATCTTATCACCAGTGTAGACGCTGTGAATAAGTAACAAAATAGCAAGCAGGTGTACCTTTGTAAGCACCTTTAAGGTTGAAAATTCTGGTATCCAGATAGCCTTAAAGTTATCCCCTACCAATGTCTCGTCTTTGTCATTGAGGTCTAGCAATTGTTGGAAAACTGGAGAACAGGTAGCGAATATCTCCTTGTGAAAGCCAATTCGAATGTCTTCCATTGTCTCAAACTCAACAAACGCATTGAATCGCCTCTCACCACTGTCCTCCCTTTCTTTCAGGAATGTGAGTGCCAACGACTCTTCTCCGAAGTTGTTAAAATTTTCGATAATGGTAGTGAGCTCTTGATTCAGTTGTGATTCGAATGTGGATAGTACATCAACAGGTTTGTTCTTTCTATAATCATACTTGTTATGGTATGTTTGCTTCAATTTGTCGATTGTTTGTTCTTTGCTAGCCAGACTGGATTCGAAATCATCATCGCCGTCGTCATCTCCATAATTAGATGGATAGAACAAACTGGCCAAGTATCCATTCTTATCCTGGTCAAAGTTGAGCAAGTCCTGTTGTTTTCTGTCGTTGCTGTATTGTAGCATTGGTGACAAGCTTTCAATATCAGTAAAGAAATCATTCTTTGGAACTTTCAAAGGCAACAAATCCACGTCGTCTCTGATGAATCCAAAGGAAAGGAACTTAGGATCACACGTAACTGTGACAATTTTGTTGACGTTTTCAATCTTTTTGAATTTGTTCTTCGTGACAGCAATTGGTAATGTTGTTCCACTCATGGAGCTCTTTCGCTGGTTAGAAACCACGGACTTTATGTATACCGAACCGTTCCTTGTGCACAATACCACAGACCCATCAGTCGACATGTCGATGTCGATGGCCACCATGTCGCGATCATAAGCCTTCCATACCGACGTATACTTGGTGCTCTTGACGTCTTTCACATTCAAGGCAAAGCTCAAGACCGACCCATTACTTAGCAAAATCATTGAGTGGTCAGGACCCCGTGTCACAATCTTCTTGATTATAGCAGCTTCGGTGATGCGTCTTGGCTTGAACAAATCAAAGTGCTTGTCACTGTAACCTTTGATTGGGATTTTGGGTAGCTTGAAATGTTGGTAGTTGTAGTAGACATGTATATCGTTTAAGGTGGTCACCACACAAGTGCACAACTCGCTGGTGCTGACGTATTTGATATCGTCTCTTAATGACACCATTTTGGGGGATGGTCTGATTTCACCTCTGACAGATTCATCCTGCATCCGGACTTCGATGTCACCATGGGTGCATGCAATACCCATCTGCCCAACATTCAATCCCCAGAAGTACAACTCATTTCTTGTCCACGCCACTGAATGGATTTTGGAAACTTTGACTCCTTGCAACCAACCACTGGCATTCCGGAGTTCGCCGGAAACCAACACCGGTGTTGCCAAAAAGTTGTCCAAATAGTGAGTGCTTTTCTTTGACGCTGTAGTCGTATTAGGGACACCCAATTGATGGAAACTGTTCAAACCCCAGGCATACACTTGGTTATGTGAGGTCAACGCCACGGAATGGTTATTGGAAATTGCTGCGTCCTTGATGGAAAAATCCTTGAAGAAATCTATCCTTTGGAACTTGAAGTAGTTATTCATATCGCTCAACCCATGACCCAACCTTCCTCTTGATCCAATTCCACATGAGAATATCTCGCCATCCTTGCTCACGATTAATGCATGGTTCTTGGATATCACCATTTGCTTGTACCGTGGGTGTTCTAGAACATCAGCAATCGAGTCAGGGTCCTCATCAAGAATCTTGAAGCTATTGTGAGACAACATACTTGGGGTGGCTCTATCTGTCGAATCCCCCACACCCAACTGATTGTTGCTGTTGCATCCCAACACGTACACTTCGGACCCACCTCTTTTCTCAGTCCATTCAATCTTAGAAGAACGCAAACTGGCTCTTTGCAACTCTGTCTCTTCCGAATCCTCTTTCTCGTCATCTTGTTGGTCCTCTTCTGCAAGGATGTTCTCGTACCTATAAGCCAAGTTATATCCGTTCTTCTCATCGATAAACTCGGGGAACCATAAAAGATCCTTGAAGTCGTTGTCCAACAAATGGAAGGGAGTATTCCCACACCTGTCTTTGCATCTCAATAATTCGATTAATGGGGAGCTGGCATGGAAAAGATTGTTCTGAATGGAAACTTGCTGTAAATAGTCGACTAATGCTTTAAGACACCTAATACGTTTGTGGAAAATGATGTAGTGGAGACAGTTCCAACCATTTTCAAAATCAGTTAGTTGTAGGATCATTTTGAAGTCGGGGTTCTTAGTCAACAGGCGCAAGGCGTCTGTGTCATTAACTAGGATGGAAATGTGTAGAATGGTTCTGCCCAAAACATCTCTCTTTAGTAAGGCATCTTTCTTTAAATTCTTTAAATTTGGAACATCAGTGTTATTCATAATGGGGGGTAGGTGATAGTAGCACGTATTCAGTACATGAGGGTTGAAGTAACAGCAAGATAACAGGAAAATAGAAATAAGGCCAAGCTAGAAAAGTGTTGAGGGTTGTTGTTGTTGTTGTTGTTGATGGTTTATGGTTTTTTACGACTCACTATCTGTTTAGTTAAGGTTAGGAGATGCTTCCATTTGATTCTCGCCCGATACTAAAGTTGGGTTGAGTCAGAAAAGCGTGTTCGTGTTCCTGGGACAAGAAAAAAAATGATAATATGCTTTGCTAACAACGTGGTTGGTTTTATTAGTCAAACAGCTCACGGGTATGGCCATGTTTGTAGCACTTCTCATAAGGCCACTGCAACTGGAACCACATGGAGGGTCGCCTAACAAGTGTCAGAAACCAAGATCAGACGCGTTTCCACATGCATAGGAGTATTTACCACGTGATTGCCACCGTAGAATCGCGTTTAAGCCTTGTTGGATGGGGTGAATGATCCCAACGTAGCTCAATTGCTTCTCAGAAGCTCCGTTTGAGAGGACTTGAAAGATCTCTAGTCATATGAGTGCTGGTTGCCTGGTGGATGCCTCCTCTAGACCGTAAAGTTGGCTCCTGGTGCTGGAAATATCACTCTATACAAAGGAGAATCAGCACCCCTCATGTCACACCATCATCCTACACTTCACGACTATCAACATCGTATCCTTTAGCGTGTTGCCACTGTCCAGCTCCGATCACCTCTCTATCATTTGGTGGTCACGAGTCGAGATCGTTCGTGCACTGACAGAGAAAAAATCTACCACCAACAGGACAGCCACTTACACTTACTATCACCACCACACAAACAACCAATGACAGACACAGAATCCCTCACATTTGTCAAATCCAAGCATGTCAATTTCATCACGGAGCAAGAATCCCAACGGTCATTTGAGTACTGGCTCAGTGAGCACTTGCGAATGAACGGGCTCTACTGGGGCGTCACTGCCTTGCTCACCATGAACGAGCTCGACGTCTTGCCGCAGTCTGAAGTTGTTGATTATGTGTTCTCCTGCTGGGATGAGAAAGCAGGTGCGTTTGGCTCGTTCCCGAAACATGATGGGCACATGTTGTCTACGTTGTCTGCGTTGCAAGTCTTGACGATTTATGACCCGGGGCTTGCGAGGATATTACCACAGGAGAAGAAAGAGCGATTGGTGAAGTTCATAACGGGATTACAGTTGCCTAATGGAAGCTTCCAGGGGGATAAATATGGAGAAGTGGATACTCGGTTTGTGTACACCGCGGTGTATTCGTTGTTCTTGTTGGGTGCATTGACTAAAGAGATTGGCGACTCCGCGAGCGACTTCATCCTCAAGTGCTTTAACTTTGATGGTGGGTTTGGGTTAGTTCCCGGAGCCGAAAGTCATGCGGCACAGGCGTTTACGTGTGTGGGAACATTGGCGATAACAGGAAACTTGCATCTTATCAGCGATAAGGATAGAGCCAAACTAGTCGGCTGGCTAGTTGAAAGACAGACGGATACGGGTGGGTTCAATGGAAGACCAGAGAAGTTACCCGATGTGTGCTACAGTTGGTGGGTGCTCTCGAGCTTGGGCATGTTGGGAAAGAAAGACGCGGTGGATTTGGGCAGCTTGGAGAAGTTTATATTGAGTTGCCAGGATTTCGACAACGGTGGGTTTAGTGATCGTCCTGATAATCAAACGGACGTGTATCACACCTGCTTTGCCATCACTGCGTTGTCATTGATTGACCATGAGAGGTATTCGTTCAAGGAAATTGACCCGATTTTCTGTTTGCCCAAAGGATTGTGCAATCTTTAGTTGAGTCGTATCTGTATATACATTGCATCGTCTAGCAGATCTTCTCCTGGCGAATAACAGACTAACAACGGGCGTAGTGATAACCACAGAGACGATAAGTTGGTCTCTCGTAAAGTGCGGCTGTCCGAATTGCCTGTTTTGGACTGACACAATTGCGTTTTTTCCGTGTTTGACATCTCGTCTTTGTCCCAATCCAAATATGAAACAACTTCAAATCGAACCTGATTTATAACACCAACTTTCCGTTCTATCACCAGCACAACGACAAGACGTTTTGGAAATACAGTTATCAACAAACTTGAAACAAACCTCCAACCAAGCAGGGTTATACCTACGCACCCGCGCACAGCATCACGTCATGAATTAAGCTTGATACACGATCTGAACCGACATGAATATAAATAAACATGCAATGCACCCTTTGACATTTCGAAATTGTCTAGACAATCCTTTACTTTCTTTTTTTTATTTGTCATACCCTAACTATAACCATAAACCCCAGATCGAATGACAACGACATATCTAGTTCCCGAAATCGGTGGAATCGTGCAGCTGCTCCACAAGATCTCCGAAGACAAACTCATCAAGTTCATGCTAATCACACAAGGCATCTCGCCAACGACGGAATTCCACTTCCACTTCTCGAACCACTTCATGGAGTCGCAAACGACCGACATCAGCTTGATACTCGGGCGGTCGCTCACGAACATCCGCCCCGTGTTGAACCACACCAAGACAATCATGCTCCACAGGGCCCGCGCCCGCGACGACGAAGTCGCCCAGCAGCTCAAAGACTTGTTCAACTCCTTGAACCAGAACGTGTGTAAGGACATCGCCAAGTCCTGGATCAAGATCTTGGAGCCCGACAAGCAGAAGTACTACCCGTACACGCGCAAGAACATGAAGCCACCGTGGTGGCCCGTGGATGTGGTGCACACTGAGCCGGACCACTTGAAGAAGGAGGACAGGATCCAGGTGTTGATTCATGTTGTGAGGGACGAGAAGTTTCATTTGCCGAGCGTGAATGTGAACTCGATTAGACACAAGATCAAGCATACCGAGGCGATCATCCATGAGATCTTGTATATTTGTTTCTTTGAACGGTTGTTGTTGGCGAGCGACCGTGATGCTGAAACTGTGGAGTTGGACGATGTTGCGTCTTGGCAGGACAAACGGTTGCTTGATGGTGATGACATGCAGTTGATTGTGAGTGATTTGAGGTTTAGTGATTCTGATGGGATCTTGCAGAGTCGAATTGAAGACGAGGATACCAATATGAAGATCTTCAAGTTGGGTACTGTGATTACGACGACTGCAGCGGCGACAACTACCACAACCAAAAAGGGCGAGAAATCTAAAGAAAAGGGTAAGCTCAAGAAAGTCCGGAAGCAAAAAACAGTCAAGAAGAAGATCAGCACGACAGCACTATCCAGGTTAGAGTCTGATTTACGGGTTGCGTCAAGTTCCACCGTGGTGCATGAGCCAAGAGAGGGGACCTCTGCCGCCACAGCTGACGTGAACCTCAGTTTGAACCTTCACGACTCAGCCGAAGGGCCGCATTCGACGCTAGAGACACCGGGCCAACACCAAGACGAGCAGCAAGAGGAGGAGCAGGAATTCGCCATGATGTTCTCAGAGCCACAACCGGATCCCAACGTGCTTCCTATGTCGCAATACCTGCCGAGCCTTGCGGAGCGGATACACGAGGACTTGGAACTCGTTATTCGAGAACAACACGAGCACTTTTTGGAAGAAGAAAGACGCCGGGCGTCAGGACAGGATTTGTATCAATGAGGATACTTGTGTGTATTTGTTTATTTATTTAGTGTTTTTTTTTGTGTTTAGATGTTGTATTATTAGAATAATGAAAAAGATCTGCGCTTATCCCAGAATTTTGCATTTTTTTGTAATTTTTCGCAGCTAAAAAAAACCCAAAACAGAGCTGTCTTGCACCACATTATTTGCTAGGAGGGAGGGAAAATTCATGAGTTCAACTCGTGAACTTCTTTCTTTTTTCATATTAGCTTGCTTCCTTACCGTGCTAGATATTTTAAGTTCCCTCATGTCATCTGCTAATAATAAACCAAATCCTAACCTGAATCCCACCTCCACGCCAGCATCCCCCATCGAAGGCGGCAGCAACAACACCCACACCAACGCCAACACCATCGCACAACAACAACAACAACAGACCACGACGACCACCACCACCAGCGATGAACTACTCACAGTCCAGCATTTACGAAGCTACCCAGTATTGACATCCACGAAGAACGCTGTCGAGATTATCCCGTTAAGCAAGACGGTCTTCTCGCTCGTTGGGTCTTCATTCACGCTCGTGCGTGGGTATCAGCCGATGAAGTACGTCGTGGGCAAGAGCGACAGCGCCGCAAACCGGGTGCTCGACGAGGTCGACAAGTGGTTTCCGAGTCTCCAGACGACGGAGGTGCAGGACCTCACGGACCCCATCACGAAGCCCGTGAGCGGCACCATGGAGACGGTGCAGAAGGGCATCGTGAACGTGAACGACTCGGTCAATAAGAACTTCGTGGAGCCGACAAAGAGCGCGTTGGGCACCGTCAAGGAGGAGTTCCAGAACAAGGTGTATGACTCCGAGGGAAAGGGCATCATTTCGAGCCAGGCGGACCCACTTGTTGGTCCGTTCAACCAGACGTTGGAACAGTTCGTCGAGAACCATTTCCCGAACTCGAAGAAGGTGCCTAATGATGGACATGCGAGTGAGATCTCGAGAACGTTTAAGATCGTGGGGAATATGATGACTAGAGGAGGAGGAGGAGAGAGTCTGAATGGGAATGGGAATGGGAAGGAGAAGTTGGAGAAGAAGTGAGAGAGGGAGGGAGAAATGAGTGTGGTGTGTCAGGATTTATCTCTATATTTCGTTTCTTTGTACGTGTGTGGGTTTAAATATCTCAATACATGGGAAAAGCGCAAGTTTTGAGTTGGTTTCCTGTTTCTCTCCTTTTTTAAATGATAATATATTAATGTACACAGTATAAGAATTGGGGGGTGGTTTTAGAACTATCTAATCCTTTGACTTCTTCTTCTTTTTCTTTGGGGTTTCTTCACCATCATCGGCTTTTCTCTTCTTGTCTTTCTTTTCCTTCTTGTCTTTCTTTTCTTTCTTGTCTTTCTTTTCCTTCTTGTCTTTCTTTTCCTTCTTGTCCTTCTTTTCCTTCTTTTCCTCTACTTCTTCCATTTCAACGTCCTCCTCAGCGTCGTCGTCAACGGCGTCTTTGCCAGTCAAAGCCAAAGCAGCCTTGATAGCGTCGGCGTTCTTCATTGGAGCAGATCCAGTGTCGTAGAACTTCAATCTGTCTTCAACTTGTTGTTTCAAAACTTCACCAAAAGCAGTCGTTGGCTCTTCCGAATAGTTATCAATTCTGGAAGCAATGGAACACTTGTTAGCCAAGTATCTTGAGATTCTACCCTTGTTCTTAGCACTTGCTTTACCAATGAATGACGAGTGGTAGATCAAACCGTATTTAGGAGTGTTACCTTTAGTTTTCAAAGCTCTGAACAAAGCCTTTTCAGCACCCAAGATCTGCACAGTGGAGGCAGCTTGCTTGGACAAGTTGGTCAAGGACCCAGCATGCGAGATCAATCTGGCACCAACAACTTCACCAATCAAAGTAGACAAGTTTGGAGCAACGGTGTGCATTTTATCAGTAAGGTATTTGTATAATTGTTGTCTGTATTCGAAAAGATTCACCACTCTTTGAGCAAAAGTTATGACATTGTCCATATCTTGTTCACTGATATCTTGACCCATGGAGATCTTGGCATTGTCAATGACTCTTTGGGCAACACCAGAGTCGTCGTTTAATATAGCAGCGACATCATGCAAGGAGTCGTCAGTTAAAGAAGCCTTGTCCTTGATGAACAAAGCCAATTTGGCAAAGCTGTAGTTGTCTGGAACAATCTTGGCCAACTCAGGGAAATGCCATCCGTACCATTCTTTGACTCTCATAGCAAAAGTGTTGATATCCTTATCTAATTGGTCCAACAAAGCAATGGCTTGAATGATGTGGTTGTCGTTCTTCTGCACAGAAAACTTAACTTTGGCTCTAGAGAAAGCATGACCCAAACCTAATTGGGCTCTTTCGATATCACCGTCCTGCAAGTCCTTGAACAATTTAGCACCGTGCACTCTGATACCTCTTAAGAAATCCTGCACTATTTCATTAGACAAGACATCGACGTTTGGGAAGATTTCCTTGATGGAAGGACCCAAGTTCTTATCACTGACCCCCAAGGAGATCCTGTTTTTAGAAGACGATTTAGGCAAGTTTAATTCCAACACGGATTGCAAGTAAGGAGAGACCAAGCCTTCTGAGATATCATTGGCGTTTTCCAAAGCCTGGGCGGCTCCTTTGAACGGAGCAAAGGACACTAATTCCACCATCTTGGAAAATTTGGACAAGTCGTTAGCGGCTTCTTGCACTTCTTTCAGTCTGGAAGCAATGTCATCCTGCTGAATTAAAACTTTGAATATACCATATCCAGTGGCTTCTTCATAAAGGAGGTAGTCTAAGCCGGCCATGTTGAGTTTTATTTGACGAAGATTGGACTTGATAATGGAAACAAGGAGGAGACAAATTTTTCCTTTTTCAAAATGGAGGGACGAAAATTTTTTGATGAGATGAGCGAGCGACAAAAGAGAGACAGACAACCAAAAAGGAGAAAAAAATAAAAAATAGGAGTCACGTGAACAACCTTTTTATGTATTGTTTGGTAGCGTCTATCTATATAAAATGTTGCTCTATGCAAAGTTAATGTCCCAGCCTAATTCTCGCAACAGGCTGTGCCAGTCAACGACTTTACTTCCATCCGGGTTTTCTTTCCAGATCTTGTTCAACACAAAGCTGATTCTGGACACATTCCAGAGACCATACAACCTGATGAACTTGTTGATTCTGTGTCTCATCAGCTCCTGGTCGTACTTTGACACGCAGTGGATACCGGAGATGAAAATGGGGAACACCAATGAAGCCTGCACTGATGTCCCGACTAGGATATCCAAACATTTGATCAAGTCGTTGTTTAACGTCTGACTTTCCAACATTGACGGATTGCACTTCATGATTGACTGTCGCAAGAATAATTTCGCACTGAGCTGGAAAGCTTCAAACAACGTCAACTGGAGTTCTAGCTCTTGGTCCGTCAAATCAACTAAATCCAGCGGGGCTGGTTTTGATTCGTCGATTTCCTTTTCTAATGCCCTGACCTTGGAAATGACCAGCGCCAAAATGTTGCTGACTTTCCCGTGGTCACTTATTTCCGACTCGCTATCCGAATGCTCGCTGGTTTCTTCCTCCACTGTGTCGGGTGGGGTTCCCTTGAACTCACGGTTGTAAAACTCTTCCATCTCCTTCTTGCTTTGGTAAAGCAACGTGGATATGTCGCCGATGATCCGGTACAAGTTCTTAGATACACCCAACAAGGGGTTCAAGTTACCAGTTGAAAACCCTTGCGGGTCGTGGAATATAAAGTCGTATTGTTCCGATGGGAAGTACGTGCCTCTTTCAATCGACGAACTTGCCAATAAGTCGTGGTATGCAAAGTTAGAAATCAACCAGTGTTCTTCCTTCAGCCGGTTGAAATTCAAGATCCCGCCACTGTTGACAAGCAATTTCCAGCCAGAGTGCAAGAACCCGGACCAGTTCTTCACATCCCCTTTACAAATCTCAGCCGCGCATAAAATCATCAACGTGGCGAGTTTGTTCACCGTCGTTTGTCTGTCGTGGCCACCTCTCTGTGTCGAAGTCATTTGTAGGTGGTCCAATGCGTACTCTAAATACTTGACACCTTCCTCGGACCAATGTCCACCCAAATGGAAACCTGACCAGGCAAGTATAGCGTACAACACACCTTTATCTCTGTGAGCCAAGGGGAGGAAGACCTTTTGGTAGGAGTTGGAATCGTTCTGGGAACTAGGCGCTATCGAGATCTTCTTTGACAACACATCAGCATAAAAGTTATACAAATAGGAAGAGGTGGGATCAGCCAATTCCGGGATGTAGACCGGAGAAGGTGGAATTTGAGTTTCGTGCTGGAAGAACGAGTTCAACCCAGACACCAAGTCCGTGTATGTTAAGTTGGGCGAGTGAAGGAGCTGGGTCGAGTTTTCAAACGACTCCAACATCGAGTTGAAATCCGGCGACAATATCATTTCGCGTATCTCAGGACTCTGCGGATCTTCAAGCTCCTCGATCCTGCCGGAATCTCTAGGTGATCCGCTACCATGGCCCTCAAGCGCACTGAGATCTCGTAAAAAGTTCAAAAAAGCCGCTGGTGTGGTTCTGTCTAGTTCAAGCGGGCTCGTCGGGCCAATGTCTCTAGGCATAAACAGTAGTGGACTGTCCTTCAGCGTTTCCGCATCTGCCCCGGCTGTAGTTGTCGCGGCCGACTGCGGCGATAAAGGCCGCCTCATTGGCTCCAGCGGGTTGATCAAGTTCTGAATAGTGGGGCTACGCGACAGCGCGTGTGGCAGCGTTGGGTTGCTTGTGGATCTGAGGTTGGAGGTATAGGAAAACTCTCCCAAAGGGTCAGCCATGTCTGGGTGGTGAGTGTTTGGCGAAGGTGCAGAAACCGCCTGCTGCATCGGAGTTGCTGTAGTGTGCTCATCGCGGTCGGGCTTGGACTTGGGTTTACGTTTCCGTAGCTTGTGTTTGCTCTCTCTGATTTCCACCTCCTTCTTGAGCTGCCTGATCTCTTCTTCTGTCATGGAGTCATTGGTGTATATGCACTTTTTGCCAAACCTCTGGCAGTCGTTGCACACGGGCTTTTCTTCGGAGCATTTTTTCTTGCGGATCTTGCAAGTGATGCAGCCCCTGTTCGACCTGCTCTTGAACTTGTAGATGTCCTTGGTTCCGTTCAAGACCTTGATGCTGTTCAGGGAGTCTTCGGACTTTGGTTTTAGAACCTTGTTTGTAGTGTTGAGGGCGGATGTCGAGTCGTCTGTGCGGGAGCTTTTGTCTTTGGCTTTCTTCAGCGACCTTGAGTTGAATGTGACTATCATTTGGCGGAGGGAGGTAGATAGGAAAAAGGAAAGACTGGCGGGTGCTGGTGGGAACTTCTCTCTGCCTGTGTGTGTGGGGCGGACAGGGCCTGAGGGCTTGGTTATATAAACTTTTTTTTTTCCTGCCTAGTAATGAGATTATGAGATCTGATTGTTACGGTATATTTTTTCCCCCTCACCGAACCACTTGAATATATTAAGTAATAATACGGCAACGATCGAACTAACCAATGGTGTTGAAGGTGTCCCACTTCTTGTTTATTTGCCCACTAGTGTCTCCGCATCACCCTCGCCAGAAATAATAATCACTAGCACAAAGATTCTTTCATGCTGCTGGGCCGGGGGTGAGAACAATCGGTGTCTGTTATATTATTTATGCTTCCCATACCTTCTACCAGGACTTCTCTTGTTTTTCCCAAACCAAGTACCCGATTCATATCTCTCCCGCTAATCTCTTACCCGATAGAGAACCTCCAACATTACAAAGATTGTGTAATATCTGTCTCCGTTGCTACCACGGAATTAGTCTTCGCTTGCGCCGTATACCGTTGAGGTCCGGCCCCCCCATCTTTCAAAAAATATACGAACTCATCAAGAAAAAGTGAATATCATTCTGATATATTGCACATCCTGAAGATTGGTGTCTGTGTGTGGGTGTGTGTGGGGAGGAGTGTTAGCACTTGGCATACAGATAGACCGTTGAGAAGCAGTTTCTTGAGCGCAGGTACACTACTGTTTGTAGGTCGTGTGAAATGGGGTGGTCGTGTATTTGGTGACTGATTTGTTAGTAATTTTATTAATAGTGCAGTGTGCTTAGTGGGTGTGTGTGGAAATGCCAAAAAATGATGTAACAAAATCTCACTGATAGTGGGAGGTGGTGGTTGAGTTTTCTGGCGTAAGAAATTTCTGTAAACTTCTTTCTCTCTCACTCACTCACTCACTCACTCACTCACTCACTCACTCACTCACTCACTCACTCACTCACTCACTCACTCACTTTCTCTCATTCACTTTTTTTTACTTTCTTTCTTTCTTTCTCCTTTTTCCTCTTCCATTTACTGATTACACATCAAAACTCATACACACAACCCCTATACTTTTGATATCACCATGTCCTTAAAACGTATTAACAAAGAATTATCAGACTTGGGAAGGTATGTTATCCAACTAGAACTCCACACAAACACATCAGAACAACACACTATAGTGGTTGCTGTTCATTTCGGAAAAAGAACGAATCAGACGAGCCCTACGCAAAGGAAAAAAAAGAAAGTGAGACAGAAATCACCGCTGATGATCTGCATCGACATCAACGATCCGTGGGCCCTACTTAGATCCCTTGAAAAGCCCTGGTGATGGTGATTGATGGGGGGGGGGGAGGCCACCATCACCAAAACACGTCCAATCCACTGTTTTTTTTTGGGTGGCGTATGTGGTGAGCATCAGCGGCTTGGTGACCTGTTTCTCAACGAACTTGAAACTGCACTTTTTTTTGCCTTGGGGGAATGTGTTTTTTTTCGTAAACCACCCACGACACGACGTTTTTGTTCAGGTGTTTTATTTTTAGGACAAACCAGAACCATGTACTAACCTTGTAATCTAGAGACCCACCATCTTCATGCTCTGCTGGTCCAGTTGGTGACGACTTATATCATTGGCAAGCCTCCATCATGGGTCCCCCAGACTCGCCATACGCCGGTGGTGTGTTCTTTTTGAGCATCCACTTCCCAACAGACTACCCATTCAAACCACCAAAGATTGCTTTTACAACCAAGATCTACCACCCAAATATCAACAGCAATGGTAACATCTGTTTAGATATCTTGAAAGATCAGTGGTCTCCTGCATTAACCATTTCCAAGGTCTTATTATCCATTTGTTCCTTATTAACAGACGCTAATCCTGATGATCCATTGGTTCCAGAAATCGCTAACACTTATAAAAAAGATAGAAAGAAGTATGAAGCTACAGCTAAGGAATGGACCAAGAAGTACGCTGTTTGATGAAGAAGTGCCCCAATAACAAGTCTTCTGCCAATACACCACACAGCACTTGCTTCGAAGTCTAACGCCGTAATGCTTTCTACTAATTTAATCATGTCATTATATTTTCTTTTTTTTTGACTTTTTTCCGGATCCAACTTTTGTTGTCAACACAGAGTATATAGTTGTGTTTAAAGGGTATACCTTTTCAAGAGAATAAATTTAGGATAGATTTCAGAAAAAGGGTTTGACTTCAAGGCAAACACGTAGAAACATGGATTGGTTGTGGAAACAGTCGCGATCTCAATTGTTTCTTGGGAGGGACAACCAACAGACAACCAAAACAATTTTTTTCTCTCACTCTCACTCTCATTCTAGCTCACTTCTTTCTGCAAATTCCCAAAACCCACAAGAAAAACAGCCAGAGCACCAACAACCATAGAGCTGCAGCACCGTTCCATCAACCAGTCCTCCACTAATCAATCATTAGACACAAGATAGACAGCACGACTGTAATTAAACCAACCCAACCAACTAACAGATACAGTGTTAAATCCCGTGATCCATCAGCTTACACTGAACTTTTTTCCCCTTTACATCAGTATTATTATTTTTTCAACCCAGAGTTTTTCCTAGCAAGAGACCATGGACAAACTTGCAACATTTCAGATCAACGATCCGAGAAGGTTGTTCGAGTTGACGAAGAAGCTAAACGAACGCCACTTCTTTGAAGTCTTCCTTAACGAAACTCAATTCAAGATCATCAACCATATTGTGTCCTTGAACAACTTTGAAATATGGACCAACTTTCTCGAAGGGAACTGTTACATCTCGTACGTGAAGGATCAGGACGAAGTAGAAGTCAAAGCAAAAGACAATGATCAGGAAAAGATAGAAAAACCTGTACTTGAAAACGTGGATGAAAGTGAATCTGATCAAGCGGAGACTAAAGACATCCCCGATGGTGAGATCAAAGAAGACAACAATAACAACAACACCCCTAATGAATCGAAACCTAGCGAGACAAAGAAAGTCGATGAGTCAGTTCGTGAAATAGTTGCAACTGAGGAAGCACCAGAGACCGTGTTCCCAGAGGGTGCAGATATGAGCAGGAAGCTAGCTTTGCATATTAGGTACTTGTTGTGGGAAAAGGCAATTGATTTCTACTACAACACCAAGGAATTAGATCAATCGCTACATGTTATCGAAGAGGTCACTGATGATTATGAGTTGATCGATTCGTTGGATAACGTGGAAGATGGCGAGAAGGATGACACGTCTGAGAAGCAAAAAGAACAAGAAAAACCAAAGGTGCGAGAGGAGGAAGACGACTATGATGATGACGATGATGATGAAGAGGAAGAGGAAAAGAAGGATGAGTTGGTGAAGGAGGAAGATACAGAGAAGTCGGACAGCATGTTGACATACAACTCGAACGACCAGCTTGTGCTAGAGATCCCACTATCTGTATTTCGATCGAAGCTGGCGGTCGAAGAAACCCCAGAACAGCCAGATAAAGAGCAAAGTCAACAACCATCAGAGCCCCCTCAAGAACCAACCAAACAACCAGAAGCGAACCACGAAGATCAGGAGAAACTTTTCAGAGAGTTCAACAAGGTGTACCACAACTTTGAGTACGATCGAGAGACGTTACTCAAGAGGAGGAAACTAGAAAAGTCTGACATGCAGTTGGAAGACAAGAAGGGCGGCAAGAGTGATAGCCTTGAAAATAGCAAGAGCCATGCTCAAATGGATATCAACCTCGGTGCTGGATCGACGTCTTTGCAACACTTACTTGCAACCATTCAGCTGAAGCGTGAAGAAGTGCCATTGAATGATCACGAATTGAGGAATCTTTTCATGGATGTCAGGAAGAACCGAGGCAAGTGGGCTAATGATGACCGAATCGGTCAAGAAGAATTGTACGAAGCGTGTGAAAAAGTTGTCACTGAGTTGCGAGGGTACACGGAACACTCCACGTTTTTCTTGAACAAGGTTTCAAAAAGAGAAGCACCCAATTATGGATTAATCATCAAGAAGCCAATGGACTTGAATACCGTCATGAAGAAGCTAAAGAACTTGGCATACAACTCGAAGCAAGAGTTTGTTGATGATTTAATGTTGATTTGGAGCAATTGTCTTACGTACAATGCCGACCCAAAACACTTTATACGCGCCCACGCTGTGGCAATGCAGAAAAAGACAGCCAAATTGGTGCCGATTATCCCTGACATAACAGTTAGAAGTCGAGCGGAAGTTGAAAAGGAAGAAGAAGTTGAGAATGACAAGAAGGGAGATGAACTAAGTGGAGGCAAGTCGATGAAGAAGGGGAGGAAGAGACAGAGACAGGATGAGATCAAAGCCGAGCAGGAAGCTGCTCAGTCACCTTCTGCTGCGGGAACGCCGTTACCAAGTGCTGTTGTTGACAATGCTACACCGGCACCGCATGAAAATGGTAATGTATCCAATGACGAGGAAGAGGAGGAGGAAGAAGACAACGATAACATGAATGGCGCAGCGACTAGTAACACCATTGCCGAAGAAGACGAAGAGGAGTTTGATCCTGAGTTGCAGTCGTGGAAGATTTTGACGGCTAAATCAAGAGCCAACTATTGTGCGCAGCGTGCTGACTTGTTTGACGAAGAAGGTCGTCTTCGAACAGACGCACCAGCTATTCTTAGAGAGTCCAACGAGATGTCCAATTTCAACCAGTACTTGTCCAACAAGGAAGTTATATCAAAAGCAACAAGTTTGTTAGAGAACGACGAACCGTACTTGCTTGAGTATGACATCACTGGAGGTGTTCCAGGCATGAAGTACAAAGGTGTTGACAAAGAAGAAGAAGACAAGTATGAGAACAAACTAGTTGATATCTATTTGCAACAAGCAGATGGTGATGCTTCGAAAATCAAGTCTGATTTTGTCATGTCCACGCAATCGGGGTTGAACAAGATATACTTCGAGAACATCTGTGAGATGCAAGAGATTAGGAAGATTTGTTTCAAGATCTCGCTTATTCGTCAAATGCAGACTCAGCAGTTTGTGCACCACACGCAGATGAAACAGCCAGAGATCCAAGTTTTGAAAGAGGTTGACATTGATGACGCGTCCAAGTTGCCTAATCATGATTCCAACACCAAAGACGTTCAGTTTTCCGTGCTTAGGAGGAATGTTGCCAAAATTGCTATGCAAACTGGGTTTGAAACCACGCAGCCGGCTGCTATCAACACATTGGCGCAAGTTGCAGAGAAGTATCTAGGGAACTTGATCAAGTCTTTGAAGTTGCATAGTGAAACTGCGTCTCAGAATAGGTTGTCGACTCGAGAGATCTTGTTGTTATCGTTATTGGAGAATGGTGTTGACAGACCAGATGACTTGTACACTTTTATCAAAGAAAGAATCATGAAACAGCAAGACAAGCTCAAGGATTTGCGTGTCAAGTTGTCGAATTTCTTGAAAGACTTGCTTCGTCCAGGTTTGGAGAACTTTAATGAAAAGAGTTTTGACGATAACAGTGAACAGTTCGTCACGGGTGACTTCTCGAATGGATTGGGTGACGATTTCTTTGGATTTAAGGAGTTGGGATTGGACAAAGAATTCAAGATGCTTACATCTTCCATCCCAATCTACTTATTGCATTCACGTTTGCACAACCAGTATGCCACAAGCGGTGGGGTTTCACAGAGAAACAAGTACGAAGATTTGCAAGAGTACGAACCTGGCAAGATCCACGGTAATGAAGTTGAGAAGCAAATTGGATTATTGGTTCCGTTCTACAAGAAGTTGTATGAAAGATCACAGACACATTATATCAAACTGCAGAAGAAGAAGGGAGAGAACTTGGACTTGCCTGCAGATAATGTGTTTATCTTGATTGAGGATGAAGAGTTGCCACAGAAGCAGAGAAATATCAGACCCAAGATGCCACCCACGGGGAAGATCACTTCTATCAAGAAGAAAATCATCGCCAGTTCGTTCTTCTTGCCTGAAGAAGAAGACTTGCTCAAACAGGAACAAGAAGAGGCTGAAGCAAAGAGAAAAGCAGAGGAGGAGAAAGCGAATCCACTAGAGGAATCACTACCAAAGCCAGATGAACCAAACGTGGAGAAGCCAGTTGAAGAACCAAACCCAACAGAAGAAGCTCCACCGGCGCCCGAGGAGCCTAAACTTGACAAGCCAGAAGAACTACCACAAATTCCAGAAGTTGATTCGTTGCTGTTGGACATAACAGGCAAGGAACAAGGCGATTCGATTGACTTTGACAATATCGATGGCAGCTTGCCACTCATGGAGGCGTTCAATGATGAGAGTCTAGGTGGCAGTTTGGATATCAATAGCAAGTTGGATGATTCCTTATCGGCAAACCTAGACGATACCACGAGCTGATAAACGGGATATTATTTATACACTCGAGAGAAAAAGAAGCAGAACATGTATAGATTATTGTAATAATATATTATATATCATTATCGAGGGGTACGCGTCAGGGTCTTGCATAAGATGGTACCATATGTGCTTTTGGATTGTGCTAGAACTAGCGATGTTGACGTTTCACAAGAATATTGAGCTGTGCAAGAATACCTCCACGCAAAACGCAAAATGGTACCAAACAAAAAAAACCGGCCCACATTCTCAAGAGGGTGTGTTTGACGAGGGGACCAAGAGTTGGTTTTGTTTGGCATGATCCACCACGGCAGCTATTAGGTCCTATAATCCAGGTTCCAGCACCAGCCTTGAGAGAGCACATAGACAACAGGTTTCCACGACGGTTGACGAGGTCGCTAATGAAAACACCTATCTGGGCTGCATATTGCAATGCTTATTACTGGCCGCGAAAACCTCAAAAAAGATCAGGTGATGAGGAAGATGACGACGACGTATGTCTGCCTCGTCTCTGCCACCCTGAACCTAGCCTATATAAACCATTGATACCCCACCGACATCCCACCCCTCGCCCTCCATCTCCCACCAACCACCGTCATGTCAGAAACCTACCAGTTCCGGCCACTCACCCCAGACCAACTCGACCTCATCGCCCAATGTGTGCCTATCCTCGAGGACCTCAACACCGAGCTCGGGTCCAAGTTCTACAAGCGGGTCATGCGGCGGTACCCCCACCTCACACCCTACTTCAACGAGACCTACCACAAGCTACTACGACAGCCACGGGCATTCGTGCACGCCATTACGCAATTAGCCCGCCATATCCACGACATGTTGCCACTTCGGGGACGCCCTTGATCGGATCGTGCACAAGCGCGTCGGACTCCAGGTTCGCCCCGAGCACTACGCGGCCCTTGCGATGGTCTTGCTCGAGACTATCACAGACATGTTCCCGCCGGAGCTTACTTCCCGGCCCGACTTCCTCCCCACATGGACCACGGTGTAAGGCAACCTCGCAGCGGTGTTGATCGCCGCCGAGGCAAGGGAGTACGCCACGAAGACGTGGTTCGGGTTCAGGACGTTCCGCGTGACGCGCGTCCAGGACGAGTGCGCCGAGACGAAGTCCGTGTACATCACCCCGGTCGACGGGGAGCCCATCCCGAAACCCCAGCGTGGGCAATACTTGTGCATGCGGTGGACATTGCCCGGGGAGAAGGTGCAGAAGTCCCGTGTGTACTCTATCCTGGAGTACCCTCGCGGGAACGAGTATCGCGTCACGGTGCGGCGCATCCCTGGTGGCCAGGTGTCCGGGTACATTCATGACCAGTTGAGGGTAGGGGATTTGGTGTACTCGGGGCCGCCGTGTGGGTGTGTATGTTACAAGTCGGGTACGGTTGATTTGGTAGTGTTGGTGGGCGGCAACGGGATCTCGGCGTTGATGCCGGTGATTGAAGCGGGCTTGGAGGAATGCAGACATGTGAGGTTGATGTATCCGAATAGATCGGTCGAGACGCGGTCGTTCTCGGGACTGCTTGAGGAGTATAAGCGGGATTATGGGGATAAGTTTAGGGTGATTGAGTACATGTCGCGTGCACGGCACACTGATCCGATTGATGAGTTTTGTAATAGGTCGTTGACGCTTGAGGATTTGGAGTTCATTACGCCGGAGCATGACGTGTACCTTACTGGTCCGAGGGGGTACATGATGATTGATGATGATTATTTGAGAGCAAGAGACGTCAAGCCAAATTTGGACTACTTTGGACCGCAAGAGGTTGCCGTTTAGCGGGTGTGTGTATGTATTTAATGGGACGTATTAATTATCTTCATCGCCAACTATAACAGTGTCGTCATCCGAGTTTCCGTCGAGTTGGCGAATCAACTCTTCGTATTCTTCAACTGGGTCTTCCACATTGTTCAACTCTTCATAGATCTTGTATTGTAACCATGGAACTAACGACATGATGGACATCGCAATGTCTTTTGTGATGTTTTCGAGGTTCCACTTGACAATCTTCAACCAATTGGGATCTGTCAGTAATATCAATTCACGATCGGTAGTTCTTCTCACGACCCGACTAACGGCCGCGTCGGCCAACCGGTTCATAGCTGTAAAGTCACCTTGGAATCTGACCACTCTATTTTCACCTGTGAGGAACATGACATACGTGTTGAACAAGATAATGAACAACACCAAGTACTTGAACCAATGTTGGATCAAATGCTGGTTTGGTCTGACACCGAGAAGAAACAAGACAATCCCAAGTTTGACTGCATTGACACCAAATCTTGTTCCTATTTCGACGATTCTTCTTTGAAGGTCATCGTTGACTAATTGTGCTCCTGGTGCTGGTTGTTCGCCTTCTTGTTGTACCGGCTGTGTTGGCGTAGGCCACGTGTACATCATAATCTGTACCTTCTGCATTAATGGTTCTCCAGACGACAGTTTGAAGACAGAATTCAACTTGGCTGTAGCTGATGGATTCAATAGCACGTATGGAGGATGGCTGCCATTGTCAACAACGATACACTCCGAGGTGTTCAAAACAGCTTTCTTGCTCTCTCCATCAATCTCCAACGTGAACACGTACTCAGAGCTGGTCAAGTCATCCTGCGACACAAGTTTCTTCTTCCCCGTGGACTTGTCAACTAAAGTTTCATAAGTAGTTCCTTCCATTTCCCATATCCCGCCACCCTGGACTGCAATTTTAGTTGGTTCAATGTTGGCTATGTTAGGTCTTGGTGTGGTTGTAGGTTCTGCACTCGTCGTTGTGACTTCCTCTCGAGGTTCTTCCCCTGTAGCTTCTTGTCTTTCATCATCCTGCTGTGGCAAGAACTGCAACCTTTCGGATCTGACATCCCTCCAAAAATCTCTACTCAATATTCCTCCGGTGCCATTGACATTCTCATGTTTGTAGACCTTCAACTTGACAACATTGTGGGTCTCCCTTAACACGTCCTCGTCCAAATGTAGTGCTTGATACACCGTTATTCCACTATTCACAGGGTACTCCGGGACTTCTTCACCACGGTACTCCAACTTCAATTGCTCGAAGTATGTCCGTACCACAGAAATTTCATCGTTTCTGGAAATCATCTGTTCTTTGAACTCCTTCAACGTGGTCCTATCATTCACTTCAAACATGCATCTCTCATTCTGGAGATGCTGGAGTTCCGACTCTATAAGGATATGGAATCGTTTGATGCTGGGCGTTGGCGTCGTCATCACTTGGTCAGGTGTCTGTGGTTGTCTTGATTCCTCCTCCTCCCTTTTTGTCTCTTTTTGGACAGCAAATACGCGGGCAACGGAAAAAGCTTTCGAAATTTAAAGTGTGCGTGCCGCAGCCCGACAAACATCCGGAACCGGGCTCCACCACCACCCACGTAGCGAGAGCGCATGAAACGTGGCGTGTTGAGGCGACAGCGCCTGGTATAGTAGGAGGATATTGGTATGGCTACTCTAAAGAGCGTTCTTGAGGTATAACACTAAAAAGGGGAATGTGGTGGCAAAGAAAGTCAATATATAGGCTTCCCAAGGATAAAGTTTACAGGGATCAACAAGGGATGGGAGTGACACGATAAGCTTATTTAGTCAGGAGTAGTGCGTATTCACTTACTGAACCATGATAGTAAATCTTTAATGGTGGTGAAACATCAAGCTCCATCGATTCTCTGGAATTAAGCCACCAAAGTGCTACCACTTGCTAGGAGGTCGGTTACCGCTAACCTGTAATATGAACAACTAGGTCGAACATCTATTAGATAAAAACGAATCTGGGGTATACGAATATATAAAGAAGAAAAAGGCAACGAAGAATAGACCATTGGATCTGGATCAATAAAAACGAACAAGGTTGTCACCCCTTACATCAAGAAAGCGACAACACCGCCAATAGCCAAGGCAACAGCACCACCTTGCAAGTTGTTGGCAGCACCTTCAAAAGTGACAGGAGTAGGAGAGACACTGTGGACAGTGGTGTTACCATTGGCGTTACCATTGGCGCTGATAGCCAATGGCAAAATGGTGAAGCCTGGACTCTTGGTTTCTTGTTCAACACCTGGGAGAGAAACAATTCCCGTGGTGATTTGGGTGGTGGTTGGAGGAACCACAGTGGTGGTAGGAGTGGTTTCAGTGGTGGTTGGAGGAACAACAGTGGTTGTAGTGGTTCCAGTGGTTGGTGTAGATTCAGTGGTTGGGGTGGTTTCAGTAGTTGGGGTGGTTTCAGTAGTTGGGGTGGTCTCTGGAGTTGGTGTGGTTTCTGGTTTAGCTTCTGGTGTGGTAGCAGGAGTATTGGTTGGCTTGGTCTTGTGCTTTGGACATTCAGTTCCCAAGGTTTCACAGTCTGTGTCAGTAATGGTGACGGTGTTGAGGGTAGTGGTGGTGGTAGTGTTGATAACACCAGCGGAAGCAGTGGCTGCGAATAAAGCGAGAGAAGTGGCAGTTGAGAATTTCATAGCGTAGGTGTCTTAGGAGCGAGTGTGTTCGGTGTCTGAAGAACATAGGAAAAGTTCCTGGTTACTGGGTAGGATTTGGGTCCCTTTTTATCCTTTCCTCCAAATTTCTATGAGATGTGGTAATTCTGTATTATTTTTGGGGGATGTGTGTATACGGCGTGTGTGTTTTTCATGTGTGTGGTATTTTTTTCATGTGTATATCTCTTTATGTGTGTGTCTTCTACAGTTCCAGATGAGCTGTGAAACGTTTAAAGATAACTGTAGCTCTTCTTTTATTTTGGGTTCAGACGCCTTATTCTGAATAATAATATTAGCATTGGATCTTCTATAATTAGCCCAGACTATCCATGTGCTGCTATGGGCGATAGAATGTGTTTCCCAGTCGTCCGTCACCAATCTGTTTGTGTCTACGAGCGCTTCGAACTGACTTTGTGTGTCCTATGGCGGCGAATATCACGTGTGCCGCCTCACCTAAAAAGCCCAAAAAGTGTACTAGTTGTGCAACAATACGTAGCAGGGTATTCCTCAGATGGTCTCCCCCTATTATATCGTCCATTGTTCCCAATAAGGAGTACCTTATTATATAAGATCCCCCAAGAGATAACATCTACAGCAATTGCAAATTACAATCTAGAATTTGTACTGTACCACACGAAGATCCCTTTAAAGATGTGGCTCGAGATTCTATAAATACTCACGGACGTATAACGGCATACTTCTTACGAGCTTAATAATAGACCTAGATCGTTCTCTGACTCAGACCAGCAAGGACACTAGCATGTCCAAGGGGGAGATCCTTTTCTTGTACGTGTGTGTTAGATATCCCACCCCTGGTCGTGTCCTGCACAACCCTCATTCCACGAAACAGAAATTCCCGGTACCAGCTGTTAACTTTTACTGTCCCCTTCCAGAGCCTGTCCTCCTTCCTTGCAACACCACAAAACATCACATGAACTGGTCGTCTTTCCTGATATTATCAATTGCATTCTGGTGTCTTAGCAGCGCATATTCTACCAGCGAAACCGAGAGGCCAAAGAACCGCATAGTCTTCCACGAGACCAACCTAACCCGTGCTGTGGCACTCGAGCTATTGAACTCGGATAAAGACCACTATGAAATATTATCCATAGGGAATCAAGAAACCAACAACATAACTTCATATTTGTGCAACCTACCACAACAGGAACAATTTGAAGTGAACTTCCACGAGCCAAGAACAACGCTACACGATTTGAAAGAACAAGCCGTTGAATTGATTGCGGATACTTTCGATCAAGACAAGTGTTTGTATGCATTTGGAATCCTTGGAAACTACTGGACAATTGGGTTCTGTTACGGAGACAAGGTCATGCAGTTCCATGAAGACCTTGAAGATTTCTTAAAAGCAAGCCATAAACCAAACCACCCCAATCACGTGTATATGTTGGGCAGATTCCCCGGAAGTGAAAAGTTCAACCTGAAGGAGACCAGGATATCCAACCAAGCCATTGGTCAGCCCAAGTTGAAGCTCGATCCCCGCGAGTTTTCTGTTGATGAAGGGTACAGTCATAAGCTAGAGGGAGAAATATGTGATCTCACGGGCCAGCCAAGGAAGTTGACCGTGAAGTACGTGTGTGATTCTAGCAATTCCCGCATAGAGGTGTTGGAGATCCGAGAGATCAAGACTTGCCAGTACGACATGGTGTTGAATATCCCCGGTCTTTGCAAGTTGAATGTTGCCAAAGAACATGTAGTGGATATACTGTGTACGCAAATATTTGCTTAATGCATAAACTACTTGGTGGTGATTATGGAACACCGGCCACGGCAGGAGTTTGTAGGCTGGTGCTCTATGCAGTCCTGCGCCAAATGGACTTTGAAAGCTCGCACCTCTCCTTGTTCGCACAATGATCACCAAACACTCGAAAAATTTTCCAGCCCAAAGTATCGAACCCGTGTTGTGCTCTGTTGTGTGTGTGTGTGTGTTTGTGAGATCAGCCTTTGCCAGAAAATCCTACATCGACCAAGCATCAAGCAAGATAGGATTATTTATCTTTTGTTCCCCCCATTCCTCCCTGATTACGCATTTTATTTGGAGCAAATCCCCCTTGTTAATTGAGACGTCACACCTAGATAATTGCAATACAACAATGATATCGACAAGTCGCATTCTCCCAAGGCTAGCACCAGTGAGCTCTTCCATAACTGCCACCAGGCAATTCTCGTTCTTCTGGAAGATGTTGGGTTTGTACAAACCGCCGGCTTCAGCCGTAGAACGTCCAGTATACAACTGGGATGAATCTCCACATGAGTCCATCCGTGAAACGGCAGCGTTAATAAGAGCGCAAGCTTTATGTCCAGTTACTAAGAAACCCGTGAATTATGTGTGTCCAATATCAGGAATCCCCACGCATCATTCGAGAGAAGCATGGGAGCAGGACAAGGAATACCATGAACAGAAGAAGTATGAGAAATTGAAAATGGCCAACCTTTACGAGCATGATCTAAGATCAGGTAGACAGTTCACTGAGTTCGTGTACCCTAAGGAGCAAGAAAGAGACTTTTTGGTGAGTTTGGGCGACTGGGATTCATATTTCTATACCAGAGATTTCCCGCCAATGAATGATGAGTATAACTTGGCTGTTGCCACGAAAGTCATGACGTACCCAATCACCGTCGCCGCGCTTTTATACAAGTACACCCCTTTCCTTTTGGAGCCAAAGGGTCCAATGACTGTTGAAGGTGCCAAGTCGATGGCTGCCTTGCATTACACCTTATACCCGCCATATGTCGCCAAGAGTTCGTCTTCTTCTGTGGCGATGGACGACGATAGTGAGATTATCTACAGGGAAAGACCAGTGAGATTGTTCATTATCGGCGCTTCCACTGAGTCTTTGGTTCCGCCCAAAGTTTGGAAGCAGATGGGTTACTTGTTCCCAAATATCAAATTTGAGGTTCACCTCGTGGGACCACTTGCTAACTATGACTTCAAAACTAACAAATACACCAAGATTGAGAGCACCGATGGGAGACCACTAGTTGAAAGATTCGACCCACAGATTACATTGCACAAGCATACCCAGTACTGGGAAGATATTTTTGCCATGGGTGATTTGTATCCGTTTGATCCATACTTGGACTGTTTCTTTTTGTTCCAACCTGGTTTTTCCTCCGTGGACTCCATTCATTGGGAGAAGACGGTGGCAACCTTGTTGGAAACCAAGTGCCCAATATTCATTACGGGACACAGCGAAAAAGACTCTGCTGAGGACTACCGCTGGGTCAATGAAAAGTTCGAGGAAGACCTTGACGTGTTGTTGAAAGAGGGGGAAAATCCATTCGCCTGTACAAAGTATGAAATCGTCCTTTCTGATCCTACAAATACTTTGCAACTCAACAAGAGGATATTCGGTATTAGAGGAAAGAGATACTACGTAGACGTGTAGATATTTTAATTCATGTAAATAGTTTTCACAAACAACAAGTACATTTGCGCAGACAACCACTACTCTGGCTTGAAGTTCAACTCCGTAGGACCGTAGTAGTCCATCTTGAACTGGATCTTCTTTGCGCTTAGATAATCATCAATCATGATCATATAGCTTCGGGGCCCAATGAGGTACACGTCGTGTTGCGGAGTTATAAAGTCCAAGTCTTCCAAAGTCAAGGATCTCCGGTAATACACATCAACTGGATCAATTGCCCTCCCACGAGACAAGTACTCAGTCACCGTAAACCTGTCGCCATATACCTTCTTGTATGTTCTCAACAACTCGCCAAAGGCTCGAGAGTCCGTCGTTCTATTGGAGAATAACAACTTGACGTTGCGATTTTCTTGCAACCCAGCTTCGATCACTGGTACCAACGGCGCAATTCCATTACCACCAGCCAACACAACCATATCACTGTCGCGGCTCTCATAACAACAATCGCCACACGGGGGACCAGCAAAAACTGAGTCCCCGACTTGCAACTCGTTGTGAATGTATCCAGATACTTTACCTCCTGGGATGAATCTCACTGTTAGTCTGTACTCATTGTCTTTTGGAAACTCGGATATGGAATAAATCCTCGTCTTTTCCATTTTTTCATTCGGCAAGTGCCATCTCATGCACAAGTACTGGCCGCGTTTGGGCATTGGGATGGGGTCGTCGTCAACTGGCGTGATGTAGAACGACCTGGTGTCGCAGCATTCAGTAATCAACCTCGTAACTGTAAACTCTCGGAACCCATCCCATGGCTTCTTGGCATACTCGACCTGCTCGGCGCTGATCAACATGCTCGCCAAGTTTGCATATGCTACAGTCCAAGCTTCTTTGAACTCAGAATCGGCAAATCCAGGCGGAAACAAATCAACCATCGTTTCAACAAAGACTTGGCCTAGCAATGGATACTGTTCTGGTTTGACCTGCAAACCTGTATGTCTTGACACGATGCGGTTGAGGAGCTCTTGCAACGGTGTCAAGTTTTCAATGTGCTTGGCGTACATCAAAATCGTGTATGCGAATGCTCGTGGTTGACGCAATAGCTTGTTGTTGGTTTCGTTGAAATATGGTTTGAGGCTGGCATGTTTCTTCACTAGTCGCTTGTAGAACTTGTCGCCTAGCCTGATATCAAGCAGCTCAAGGATCGGGATGGAGTCTTGGATGATTTGGATTTGTCGGGGTGTCAATGGTTTTGCCTGGGTGTAGCTAGACATGTTTGGTTGGGTTGGTAAAAGCCAAACATCGATGATATCCAGCCATGAGGACCCGATTTATAGTGTGTGGTCTTTTTAAGGACCAATGTCATTTAACATTCTCGAACAAACATCAGCTGATATTCCGGAGAATTATGCATGCAAGACAACGACTAAAAAAATATACCGAGCCACTTCCTAGCAATTAGATTCACATGGCGGTATGTTAGTCCATGTAGCCTCGAGGGTCCGTGTGAGCTTTGAATACCATCTTTAACCATATCATAGCGGACCTAATCTTGAAAGATTGGCGATAACTTGGGTTGGTGGCCATTGCAAAGACAAATCCAGACACAAAACCCCTTGTTTCTGCAAGGCATACGTCGTCAACGCAAGTTACGAATTCGGTGCATATGTATTGATCCCCCTTGTTCTTTAACGTGGCTAGTGTTCGGCAACACAAATCGGCTGTGAAAGTGTCTCCTGATGAATTCAGTTCGTACTCTCGAGCGGGGAATTATCTAGACACTGGTGAATGGTCTTATTTGCTGCAATGTTGTTGATGAACAATTAAGAGTAGCTTTAATAATCAGTGACTATTGACAACTCCTGAAACGAGCAACTCTTGAGAAGTCTTAAGAATCACGCGATTGTCGCATGTTCCGATAGAAACACCAACTCAAGGCCGTGTATCACATGGCTCTAGCATATGGTTATGAAGTTCCGTCCAATGGTAAATGGGGCGCTATTTCATCTCTTAGATAATGACCCGATTTTTCGTCTCTTTCGGGGCGATTGTGATGCTTCCTGGCTGCTAAGACACATACTCTGAGAAACTGTGGGTTGTTTGAACTGCGAATCTTTCCTCTTGGTAGGGGATGGTTCGACAAAACTCAGATCAAGAGTTGGCTGAGATTCAAATTGAAAAGACTGGGACTGTGTCCCTGGTGTACTCTGCAACTCATCAAACTCAAACTTTACCGGACTCAACTCCTCTTGCCCTTCCGGTACATTAAGATAGAACAGATTGGCAAACTTCCATGGTTCTTCCATTCCCATCGAAATATCCTTCTTCAATTCATCATTGTTTGATCCTCTCTTTCTGGATCTCAAACTCTTATAGCCTATTGCGCTTTTCTTCTCCCATCTCAGAGCACTAAATCTTTCTATTGACTCCAAATCAGAACTGTTGATCCTCTTGTAATTGTTTATCAACTCCATGCCATGACTCTGTTTGAAGTTGGTTGCCAAAAATCTCGCGTACTGATCCTTGACTGCGATAATGTCTTTCAAATTGTCAATCTGATACTTTAAGAAATTCCTATTAGCAAACTGCTGGTAGTTCAACTTGGCAAGGAAGTGAACCGTTCTGGCACCGTCTTGCTTGATTAGACTGAACTTCCATTGGGGCTGTCCGTTAGTCTCAGCGATAATGTGATCGTCTTTTCGTTCGAACGTTATATTGTTTCGGATATCGTCATTCAACCCTTGTAGGAAGTGGATCAAATCTCCATCTGACAAGTCTTCGAGTCCAATGGAGCTAGCCGCTGTCTTGATCCCTTTCTTGTCTAGTTCTTGCACCCATACCTGGTGGAAATTGGTAAGATAAAATCCATAACTGCATGTCTCCAGAACATCATAAACAAACCCATAAATGCATTGACTGTTGTCACCTAAAAAGGTGAGTGACCTGTATATCCATTGGGTTGGCAACACCAGCATCAGTACGGCGTGTTAAAAATCATCTCAATTTCTGCCAAGAGGGGAAAAGCATTTGATGCGGCCAAATATTTTTGGTCTCACATATACGTGGTGCACGTGATGGATCGAGTATCTAGGCATACATTCATTAAGACAGAGACTATATTACTTAAGAAGTTCCTCTAATTTACCTTCGGTTTTCAAAGCTTGGATTTCGGAATTACCACCAATGTGTTTCCCATTAATGAACACGTTAGGGACCATGTACTGGCCAGTCTTTTCGTACAAGTAGTTCTGGATACTCAACCCGTCCTCCAAGGTGTTCAAGTTAACCACCAAGTAATCTTGCTCCAACTCATCAAAGACCTGTTTTGTAGTTTTGCAGAAAGGGCAGAAGGTCTTAGAATAAATAACAATCTTGTTTGATTCGATCGTGGATTCGGTTTCCTTTTGTGCTTCGGCCGTGATTGGCTCTGGTTGGTACCACCAGTTGAATAACCACGCGAGAGCCAGCATCGTCTTTGGTCTGTTAGGATGTAGAGATGGCGGGATTCGGGAATTTAGTGTGGTATTTATGCAATTAGATCCCTAAGACACAAAGTGTGGCTCCACTGTGGCAAATCCCGCGAAGAGTGATGGAACCACGGAAATGTGGTTTATTTGCGGTCAAACTTTCGGAAACGCACATAACCAGTTGCATTTCTCAACCATCAGTCGCCGTCATCGCCTCCTAAGTAATCCCGCTGCATGAGAGCCAATCACTGACCCCACAGTTAATGTTACCTGTCTATTTTGGTCTTCTATTGATAAACTACAAACACTTTCTGGTTGGATAAAGTTATCTCGGTTGTAAAGTTAATCACGTCCAAAGTATCGTCGCCACATTTGTACTCGCCGTCTGGTTTGAGCTCCTTGTCATTCTGGTATAGTTCTTCTAGAGCGTTATTTGATTCATATGCCTGAGTAGGTGGGAAACAGCCAATGGTTATGTGCGTATGCTTGTTCAATGGTTCCACTTCAACAATTTCTTTGCTTTTGTTGTAAATCTTGATAAGCTCGACCTTAATGCAAATCAACTTCCCCTTGTTAACCACAATCTGTAATAACTTGGCATCACCAAAGAACGGCAACACCGATTTTGTTTCGTTCGGATTACCCAACCCAAGCTTCAACTTCATGTCCTTCCACTTGACTCTATTCGCCTTCTCCTTGGTGCTGGCCACATGTCCCAAAGTAACGTGGAATTCACTCTGTACCAAATTTTCGTGTTTCAACTTCCTGTAGTTTTCATTGGTCTCCAACACTGGCGCGATCTCGTCCAAGATTCGAGTATGGTTGATGGAGATGCCGTAGTATGTTGGATTTTTGGGCTTCTTGCTCGTCATATCCTTGATAAAAGTAGGAGTATACTCCAAAGCTTCTTTGAACTTCTGCTCTATGACTTTGTCGGTTGGTCTGGTTGGGATCAACTCCGGATACTTTTTGCCAAGCTCCTTGATTATATGTTTGACGTTGTCTAGCGAGGAGTTCTCATTTTTAGTCAACTTCAAGTTGATGACAAAATCAAATGCGCTATCTGGTGGTGCTTCCGTGTTAACAGGCTGTAATCTTCCAATGAATCCCTTCATAATACCCTCCACTAGCTTTCTATCCGTCTCAGGTTTGATGGATTGATGGTTGTCGCCTCTCTTCTCAATCCTGTCAAATGTAATATCCCAAAGGTCTTCGTCACTCACATTCTCATCAACGAAATTGATGGCAACATACCTCACCTCAACAATGTCATCAATATACTCGTGTCTTTTCTGCTCCACTGTGGTGAATATTTGCTTCCTCTCTCTGGCTGCTGAGTTGTTTCTGTCAAACAAGACGACTGGAGCCAGGTCTAATGCCTTCAACGTCAAATCAACAATCTTTAGCTTGGCATTCTTGGAGATGTTATCGTTTTGAATGTGCACCCACTCAGGGAAAAGCGAAGCCAAGGTGTTGAATACAGTAGTTTTGCCGCATCCAATAGTGGCGATCGGCACGAGGATGTACTTGTAGATGGGGTCTAGTTTGACATTTGACAACTGCTGTGCTAATTGCTCGTCAATGCTTAACAAGTTCATACCGTTGGTTTCATTGAGGTTCTGCAAGAACAATTGACGAATTTTGATTATTCCATGGCCATCCTCAAAATCCTCCTTCAAAGATGGTTCTTTGGCAAACAAATCTTGAACAAACTCGAGATATTTCTTGGTGATTTCCCTATTCTTTTTAATACGTATACCCGCAATGGTCTTCCCCGATATCAACTTCCTAGTGCATTCTCTGAACTGACGATACAACAAGTAAGGTTGCTCAAACTTGTACTTGAAGAAAAAGTCCAGTCCATCGCTTCTGTGACATCTAATCACAAACCCTTCAACTTCTTTGCCGTTATAAGTACCTGTTTCACTGCATTTGTGCAAGAACGTGAATAACTCTTTACCACTGGTATAAGTCAAAAACTGGACATATCTAAACCCCCATTCTTTCGAAAAGTCAATAACCTCTTGAATAGGGACAGTATTGAACAAGATAGTGTTGTAGTTTAACCCATGCACATACAACCCTGATTTATCCTTTGGATATGGCAACACGTGCTCTTCGAACTCATCGTCACACAACTCAGCAACAACGGTGAGATTGTTGTCATATAAATACTTAGCTAAATCTCTAACTCTAGCCTCTCCGAGCTGCTTCAATAAATGCATCTCACCTTCTCTGGCATGATTTCTAGACCCTTCATCTCTATCCCCAGTTGAGTGCTTCGAGCAGACGATAATATCGCCCGTGTGCAACCCACTGATGAAGATAATACACCCATTCTCTTTCAAGGTGACATCGTATGGTCCCTTGGTTGATTTGAGTATTTGCTCTTCTTTGGTGAATGGCTTCTCTTCGACATTGAAGAACTTGTCATATCCTCTCACCACGATTGTGTCATTGTTGGTAGTAAACAATCCTCGAGCCTGGATAGGCAATTGTATGTTGTCCTTGCCGTAGTCCCACTCGAGAAATTTCCAAGAATCGATTGGTATGTCTGTGTTTGATGCAAGGTTTGTGAACTTTATTGACTTTCCATTCCTCTTCAACCTTGTGGCATCAGAGAGCTGTTGGCACAATGCCACAACTGCGGATTTGTCGTCTTTCATGGGTGTTTTTGTCATGACTGGGATGGTAATGGTGATGAGTCAAAAGGTGAAAAAAAAAAATGGCAACTGGCGATAAAATTCCAGTTGATCACAAAGGACAAAAAAATCAACAACTCGGCAATCACCAAAACCACCACAACGCACCACACACAAACAATGCTGTACGAAGTAGATGTCAATGAAGCCGACATTGATGTGTTGGACAAGAACCTCCGCCAATCAAAAGAATTATTTGAATCAATTGATAAATCGCTCTACAACATATCCAACAAATCCCGAAAAGCGTCAACAACAATCAAACCTGTTCTTACCCAAGTCAACAGGCTAACCAAGTCTAAAGACGATGTTGAAAAGGGTTTAGCCTTACTTAAAGATGTCAGTGCCAGTGCTGAAAAGATCAACAACTTTGAAAATACTTTGAATAGCCCCATCGACTCAATTGGAATTGTGCGGTATATGAACACGTTGAACCAGTCCAAAACATTGTTCAATAACGTAAAGCCCAAATTCAAACAATTCAAGGGAATCTTGTACAATTTTGAACAGTTGAACGATAGATCGGAAAGAAAGATCCACGAGTACTTTCAGGTTTTGATTAGACAAGATGGGAATAAGCTAGTGGAAAAGAAGGAAGAAATAAAGATGATTTTCAAGTACTTCCAGGCACAGGGCAACGACGAATATGTCAACAGGCTATACCTCAGGGCCAGAGGTGCTAAGTTGTTGCAAGTTTTGAAGCCATACGAACAAAGCACACAAGCTATTGCTCGTGAGAGCAATAGACCTTATGAGAAGGGATCTAATGGAATAACACAGTATACCGATGTGATGATCACTGAAATTGGTCAGGAAGTTGCCCTTTTGAGAACTTGTAACTTACCCATTGGGTTTATCACAAAGATTATCGAAGAGCAGATATACAAGTACAACGAAATCATCATGAGATACAACCAAACGTTCAGTTCGCCAAATGTAATCATCGACAACATTATATTGATTTTAGAGATTCTCGATAACTTGAACAAGTTCAAGTACCACTTGCACAAGAACGGTATCAATAACCCCGAATTCAACAAGACCATGGGTGTTTTTGTCCAACAAAACTCAGTCATTTTTGAAGAGTTCATTTTGTCGATATCGAAGAGATTCAACAATTTGCCAAAATTCACAGAGAACAGTACTCAGGAAGTGATTGTGGAAATAATGAGCAAGTTGCGTAAGATTAGTGAGTACAAGACGGGACTTATCGAACTAATCAGAAACCACCAACTTGGAGACTGGGTCAAGGCTGCTCCGTTTGCCAAGGTTTTCAGTTCTGTGATTATCAACCCCAATGTGGATACAAGCACCCCGGACTTTCTATTGTCGTCATACTATTCTGATGTTATTGACGATATTATGGTGAGTATTGAACTTGGGTTGAAGACGGACCAAACCATGAAGAAGTCCACACAGGGTTTCATCTTGGTGAAGAACTTGTTCATGTTGGAGTCAATTGTTAACCGTTCACAGGATTTGTTCAACAGTTTGGGGCCTATGGGGATGGAGAGAATTGGCAAGTTGAAGAATCGGTTCTTGAAGTTGTTTTTGGAGGATTGGAACCATGCTTCTTTCATTATCATCAGAGACATGACCAACATTGTGAGTCAGCTGGCCATAGCTGGTTCCAGTAACACGACAAGTGGAACTGGTGGAGGTCCCGTTTCTAACTTATCCAACAAAGAGAAGGAGCAAGTCAAGGAATTGTTTAAGAACTTCAATGAATCGTTTGAGCAAGCGTTGGCCACTTACTCACGCTACAATTTTGGCGATGTTGGGTTGAAACAGTACTTGGGTAACGAGGTCAAGAAATTGGTGATGAATGCGTACTTTAAGTTGTACGACAAGTACGGAACATCGGACTTTACAAAGAACAGAGCTAAATATGTCAAGTATGACAAGATAGAGTTTGAAAAGTTGTTGAATGACAGGTTATAGGGGGGTTATACTACGTGAATAGCTTAATGAAATGCCATGCGTGAAACACTATCGTAGATCACAGGATGTCGCGTCCCGGAATGTTATGGTGATGTTTTTCGGCCGATCTTTTTTCTACGTTCCATTGCGAGAAAGGGACATCCACAGCGAGCCATGATGGTACGCGAATGGGATGAAAACAACCAGTTGAAAGGTTGAATCTTACTTAATGATGATTAAAGGGATATTGTTGTAGGAAGGGGGGAACCAATGTGAGGAGAGTATTGTCGAATTATGATGTGGTGCAGATTTCGTTAGCATTTTGATTTTTCATCAAATTTGGCAACCAAGTTGAACCAAAAAGTACAATCAGCTACAAATTGCATAAAATTTAGACAAATGCATGATCTAGGTCCAGTTTCTAGGCAAACTGTCATTAAAGCACTGTTATATCAATAAATGGCTATCCTTTTGACACCCACTACAATCTCAGTATTGTGAAAAATCAATCTTTAATTTGTAAAACGCCAACATTATACAAGCTATGTAAATGTATTAACAGAATCTTTATATTCAACGGGAATCAAAAAAACAGTACACAACCTAGCTGATCTAGTTGTTACCACCCAAGATACCACCACTAGCTAAGATACCTCTAATAGGACTACTGATGGCCTTGGTGATGGAGTCGATGGTAGCGTCAAGGAAACCACCAACACCCTGGTTACCGTAGGTGTTACCGTTACCGAACAAACCAGCAGTAGCTTGGTTCTCGTGTTGCAAGTCAGCCCCGGTACCGCCAGCACGCTTGGTCTTGGTAGCAGCCAACAATGGAGCTTGGTCTAATGGGGCAGCGACGGCCATGGAGGCAGCGAAAGCAATAGCAGTGACAAGTTGGAACTTCATAGCGACGATGAGGGATGTGATGTGATGATTTGTGATCGATGACCAAGAAAAAAAATATCCAAGGGGGGAAGGGAACCAAAAAAGTCTGGGTTTCTTGGGTCTTTATATAAGAATCTGGGATAACGGTGTTGATTGGCACGCCGACGGGAATGATTACAGTGGAGGATACTCTGTTTTACCAGGATATTCAAACTGTGGTGCGTTTGTTTACATTGTTTGAATCGTAATGTAGGCTTTTTACGCGTTTCTTCCTTTCAAAAAGAAGCTCCACGGTGCTGCTGATGTGCCAGCGTTTTTGACGTTTGTGGATGTTGCCAATGATTGAGTTTGATCTTCGAATGTGTGGGTGCGAATCGTTGCGGAATGTTGTGAAACAAACAGAAAAACAATGGGTAGGAAGCTTTGGCGCGAAGTAATGAAGAGTGCAATGGGAGTGCGGTAAAGAAGTTGGGAGATGATGATGGTAGAGACTGAGTAATTAGGTCGACCCTACTCATAGTGTATACGCTAAGTGCCATAGTCATGAGTGTGTCTGTGTTGAGGGTCTGTTGAGAGAGTGCAAAGAGTTGCAACATTTTCCTCCTTCTCTATCACACGCCAATCTCCAAACATTCATCGGAATCTCCAAAAATACCGAATAAACCAATCAAATTTGTGTGTTTACAAGCCATGACAATGCAGACAATAATCCAGTTGCTAAATTTATCCACGGCACAATCGTTCCAGAAACCATCTGTTTGATCAACAATTTATCACGTGACTTGCGAATCTACAAAGTTGCAAAAAGATACTTTACTAGCCTGTTAAAAAAAATGTAAATTGTTTTCTGTTTTTAGACTCAAAAAGGATATAAAAGTAGAACTGAAAGTAAAGAACTAAAAAACGTAATAAACTGTACTGTAAGTGTGGAATCACCTTAATAATCTCCATCAATAAAAAAGAACTGAACTCAGACAAGGAACTCAACCTTTGAAAACCTACAACCAGCTGCCTATCCAGCTGATGATTTTGCCAAAGACGCCACCAGAAGGACTTCCAGAGGTCGTAGAGGATGTTGTAGCAGCAGCACCACCATTAGTGGTAGCAGCATCAGTAGCACAATCCTCGTCGGTGTCGCCTGGCTCATCATCGGCTGGAGTAGACGTGTAACTTGTAACCAACGTGGTTGGAGGAACCGTGGCAGTCGTTGGTGGGGCAGTGGTCACGCTGCCATCATCATCGTCGTCATCACAGTCAAGGTCAGTTTCTGAGCTGTAGGAAGTGGTTGGAGCGGCGGTTGCAGCAGCGGAGGTGGTAGTGGATGGAGTGCTTGAGCTACCTTTGTTCCATGGCAACAAAGAGCTGATCCAACTGAGCAAACTTGCGTTAGCGGTGGTTATGATGAAGACAGTCACGAATAAAGTAGTCAATCTCATTGTAGCATAAAGTAGATGAACTCGGGTACCTTGATGAGAGAGGAAGAAGAAGAAAAAAAATAGCAACCGTCTCTAGCTAAAAAGAAACCACCTGGAAATTCTTGTTGCTTTATATATTTGAAGACTCGGGTTTTTGTCGTTTCTTCTCCCAATATTATTTATTCGAATCGTAAAAGCTTCTTTTCCTTAATAGTTAAAAACCATATGGTTTTCGCAACTCCTTTCAACTTCTCACTTGATTACCGAAAGCAGTAATTTGCATGAATGGAGAAGAGAAAAAATCAGTGCGGCGTGCATCAACCAATTTCCCTAATTACGTAAAAAGATCAATCCACACAGATAAATCAATCAATCAAACGTGCCTGGGAACGTTTTCCAGACGCCGGTTATGTCGCTTGAAGAAGGGGCTAGTCTCTCCACCCCTTAATTTCATCCCCTTTCATCAATTTCTTGTCTAGGGAAATTATAACTCGCATAGAGGGCCTGTGATGGTTTGGATAACTATTCTTCTTAAATCGGCATAAAACACGGGGTTGTAGAATTCTGTGCTTGGCCGGCGATGGTCGACAAAGGCCGACACGAGTAAAGCTTGTGCCTATGTTATTGTGAGAGCTGATTATGGAATAGAGTGAAACAAGGCTTGAAAAGTTTGTATAGAAAAGCTACCCCGTTCTCTATGCCTGCTTCCGGAAAAGAGCTTCTGTATTTCACAAGTTGTAGATGTGCAATTTCCCGCCCTATTCATTCAAGCATTTTTTCCTTTTCTAGGGCGAGAAGATTTTTTTTAAGGCGCGACACGACACGACATTCCACGATAATTCCGCCCGCCCATTACACGTGACACGCAGAGTCTAGAATTACATTTTATCTAGCATTGACGAAACATATCATTGTCTTGGAATATGTAGGTATATAAAAAAGGGGTATACAGAAGTGAAGTTAGACACGTAGGTAATAACCGGCAGCACTTTAACCGATCAAGTTGTGCAACAAAGAACCAGAACCACTGAAACCAGTCTCCAAGATGTTAGAAAGACCACCGATCATCTGGGAGAACATGTCAGTTGGGACTTCAGAACTGGCAGCTGCTTGACCAGAAGTAGTACCAGAAGCAGAACCAGAAGCAGAACCACCAGTAGTAGCAGTACCAGAAGCTTGACCGGAAGCTTGGCCGGAACCATCACAGTTGCCAGCGTCACAGGCAGAGACGTAGACAGTTTCAACCGAATCAGTACCAGTGGTGGAACCAGAGCTGCCACATGGCTGGGTACCACCGCTTGAGGAAGTAGAACCGGAACCGGAACCAGAGCCACCCCAGCTACCAGAGCCACCCTTTAACAATGGGAGGAAAGTAGCGTTAGCAGCAGAAATAGCGAAAGCAGTTGCAAACAAAGCGGAGTATCTCATAGTGATTCGTTAGAGTGTTGTAGTGATTACTTGGTGATGGTGAAGCGAATGAAGCAAATTTGAAGAAGCAAAACTGGGGAGTTTGCATCTCTTTATATATTGCAAGATTTTGGGTGACAAGGGGGAGTTGGGTTTGGGTGGGTTGAGGGTATCTCTTCACTTTACTTGTAGTTTCACTTCGCTCAATATAGTAAATCCCTCCAAATTTCAGCAACTAATTAATCAGTGCGTAAAACAAACAAGGATTGGCATTGTCGATTGAATTTCAATTTATGCACAAGCAGCCTTTTGAAGGGGTAAAGATGATGTCACTGGCGCCCGGTTGCCACGACCATGCCAAGGAAGAACGTGGTACGAGCAGGTCCCTGACGGCGGCCAGGTCTTGGCTGTAATTCTTGGCTCTGGTAGGTGGTCTAGTCTGGTCGAGGGTAGGCCAATTATAATTCGAAGAAATAAGTTGGCAGAAGGAGAGAAAAGTTTGTATGGAGAAGAAGTTGCTGTTTTACCTGTCTATGGAATCTCAGAAGAATATTTTGATATTGTTCTACATTTTGTATGACCTGACAAAGCCATTTCCTTTTCAACCAAAGTGATCTACAAACTAAGAAAAAAATGCAGGGCGACGAAAATCTTCACCAGACTGCCTTGAGTAAAGTGCCCGTTTTATTAAAGAATTTGCACTCAAACTACACAACATGAGTTTATCAAGATGGAAAAATTAAAAATAGTAACGAAAGAGGAAAGACTAGATAGGTTGTAAGTTCGTTGGTGCCATGCCTTGACGCCCCAAGCCGACTTGTTCAACGGTTGCAAAAAAAAGCTCCAGTAAGGTCATACATTCAATTTTAAGTAAAACACCTAGATAATATAGATATACATTTAACGACAGTAATAATAAACGTCCAAATAAAAAGATAGCCGAAAGCTATAGAGAAGAAGAAAAAAATGGTGCTATGGGTATCCAATTTTAACCAATGGTGTTGTGCAACAAAGCACCAGAACCCGAGAAGGTACCTTCCAAAACATTAGAAATAGCAGCAATGATGGAAGACAATGGGTCGGAAGGAGTAGCAGAGGAAGAGTCATCTCTCTTACCAATAGTGTTGTGCAACAAAGCACCGGATCCGGAGAAAGAACCCTCCAAGATGTTGGAAATAGCGGCAATGACACTGGACAATGGGTCAGATGGGGCGGCAGCAGAAGAGTCATCTCTCTTACCGATGGTGTTGTGCAACAAAGCACCCGATCCGGAGAAAGTTCCTTCTAATACATTAGAAATAGCAGCAATGATAGAAGACAAAGGATCCGATGGGGTGGCGGAAGCAGAGGCGTCAGCAGAACCTTCACCCTCTCTCTTACCAATAGTGTTGTGCAACAAAGCACCAGAACCTGAGAAAGTACCTTCCAAAATGTTGGAGATAGCAGCGATGACACTGGACAATGGGTCAGTTGGGACAGCTGAGGCAGAAGCATCAGCAGAACCTTCAGAAGCAGCAGATCCAGATCCGGCAGCGGAGCCAGAAGAAGCAGCTTCTTGGGAACCAGAAGAACCGGAAGAAGAGACGGAACCGGAAGATCCAGAGGAACCTGACGAGGAGCCGGAAGAACCAGAAGATCCTGAAGAAGAACCGCCAGAAGAGCCACCGGAAGAGCCACCGGTGACGGCACCCAAGATACTGGTGAGTGGGTTGGAGGAGTCAGCTCTGGCGACAAGTTCGTTGGCTTCTTGTGGGATAGCAGCAGCTTGAACGGAGGTGGAGGCAATCAAAGTAGCAGCCAAAACGTTATTGAATCTCATTGTTGATAAGTAGCGAGTGAAGTGAAAGTTGTGTGTCGGTGTCGATCGATGAAGAAGAACTTGATGGTGACTTCAAAAAAAAAGGCTGAAAACTATTTGGGAAGGAGTCGAAATATTTATACCGGTATTCGTCATGGTATATCATTGACAGCTGGAATGATACACTGTGGCCCTGGTCCTGGTTGTGGACTCGGCAACCACACTCTGTATACAGTAACAGCTGGACTAATTGGGTGTGCAAGTTTGTTTTTTTGACGCGGATCGCTCTGGTGCCATCGTTGTTTGTTTGTACCTGAACCGGGCGGTCTGTTGATGCGAAAATAAAAAAACGAGCATCATTTTTCCGTTCCACTCGAGAATGGAATGTAACGGGGCTTACAATTATATTTTGAAACACAACTATTGGCTGTCATTAATAAGGACAGGAGCCACCGTGGATGAGACAATATGGGGCTCATTCTGACCTTGTCGTCCGGTGTGTCGACCAGATTTTGGTGCTAGCTTCCAACCTTCCGTTGTATGTCTTGGATTGAACCAAGAAAAAACTGGAGGTATAGACCGTCGATCTTCTCTAAAAATAAGAGACGGAATGGCCAGTTCTTGATTTTTCTTGGGTGAATTTGACGTTCAAGATCAACTGAAAATCACACAGTTTCTATTTTTAAGCCCACCCATACTGGACGATAGGTGGGTTGCCTTGCTCGTCTTTCACGGACTTCACGTATGAAACTAGCCAACCACAGTTTGGATTAAACTTTGAAGTGATCAGAAGTTGCAAAAACAGAAACAAACCACAGTTGCGGCCTGTCATTGGTCAAGAGTAGTCCACTAGAGTGGTAACACGTTAAGCGACGTGCAGAAGAAAGACGCAAGATTCGGAAACAAGAGATGCATTATGGCGCACAAAACTAATCTATAATGGGTGCAAAAAATGGTTACTATAATAAGACCCTCTATAAATGTCTAACCAATTAGGTTGTGTAACAAGGAACCAGAACCAGAGAATCCGGATTCCAACATGTTGGAAACTCCACCAATCATCTGGGACATCATGTCAGTAGGAGGGGCGGATGAAGCAGCAGCTTGGCCACCAGAAGCGGCGGTAGCAGAGCCACTACCGGATTCGCATGGAGCTTCAGCAGCAGGAGTTGCAGTCTCACATGGTGGTGGCGCAGTAGCAGTTTCACAAGGTGGAGGAGCGTTACTTTCTTCACAAGGAGGTGGAGCAGTACCGTCCTCACAAGGAGCTGGTGGAGTTTGAGTGGGGGCGGAAGAAGTAGAACCACTGCCGGAAGAACCACCCCAGAGGGAACCTCCAGAAGAACCACCACACAAGAATGGAAGGAAAGTAGCGTTGACAGAAGTTAAAGCGAATGCGGTAGCTAATAAAGCAGCGTATCTCATGATTGATAGTGATGATGGTGATATTGGAATTGGATTGGGTTGTGTCCAAGAGGGTGATTGGTTGTCTTTATATATTGTCGGAGGGCTATCAAGGCTGGTACGTAGAGAGGCGTAGTACCTCCATCATTATGCTTTGCCGAATGCTTGCAAGATAAGCAAGCTGAACGATTTTCAAGTCGGCTGTAAAGCTGCTTAGACGAGGTCCTTGCCTTTGAACAACGTGGTAGGCTGCTGGTTGATAACAGGTTGGTAGTACAACAAATCAACATTAGTGTTTTATAAATTAATGAAAATAAAGGTATAAGCCTATTAATCTTCAAGAATTTTATATCATCGACTCATCAATATTGTTTGTTCTTTTAAAGTTAATCGATTTCGCGTCTGTACCGATATGCACCGCCGCTTAAAAAATTGGTCCCAGCTTGCATATTTTTCCGCCCGCTCTTCAAAGCGCAACACAAAAAAGAAAGAACGAGAAGTTGCAACCAGAACGCTTAATTTCAATCTCCGGATTGTCAAGATAGATTATGCTGCAAATAAAGAAACGCCTGTGTATTATACGAAATACTTGTATATACTAAACCTAACCAATCAAATTGGAAATCATGGCACCACTTCCACTGAACGAGGTTTCAAGGAACTGGGAGATAGCACCGATAATTTGAGACTTGATATCAGTAGGAACTTGAGAAGTAGTAGCTTCACCAGAACCAGTTTGAGTGTAGCCACCCGAAGTAGTAGCAGAGGCCTCACAACCTTGCTCACAAGGCTGTCCACACGCTTCTCCACAAGTAGTTTCAACAGTACCGCCAGTTGAACCACCAGTAGAACCACCAGAAGAACCACCATAGCCTCCCATTCCTCCCATACCTTTGAGGAAAGTGGCGTTAGTGGTAGACAAAGCAACAGCAACAGCAAACAAAGAAGTGAATTTCATGGTATAAAGGGTATTAGCTAGAAGTGGTGATGACGAGAAGTTGAGAAAAACCTCAAGAAGCGGTGGATTTCATCTTCTTTATATATTGCAGAAAAGTAGGTGAAGTTCTACCGCCTCCGTCCAGCCAACGCAAAGTCATGACAAATTTTTCTTGGGTTTATGCCAAGTTGAAGCACCTGTAGGGGTGTTCCATGTTATGCAAGAGATTTGCTGTTTTGATTGTCTGTGTTTCGAAGTTGCCCGTAGTTTATACTCGTTTTAGTCAGAAGAATCTCATTTGGTATATTTCTCGCTTGCAACGATGAAGCTAAGCCTCGTTTTCACAACCATCAAGGGTCCAACTCCCGCTACTTTCAAGGAACATTGGGCTACAAACTGGCTGACGGTTCTAGTTATTCCTCTTTTATGATATCTATTGGACATCTTGACAACTAGAGAATTTAGTCGCTTGTGTTTTATGATTATATGACAAGAAATTTTGCTTGCCACTGCATTTTTCTTAACTATGGTACCAAGAAATTTTTTATAGAGGAGGATCTGCGCTTGCATTTGGTAGCGGCCCACACCAACAGAACACCCCCAATCCGTCACGTCCCAGTGGAATTCGAATGATATTACCAATTTGGTAAAAGGGGTGTCCTGATTGGGCTGGTAGTTCAAATGATGTCAAAGCAAAAGAGCAAGTGAGAGGGGTAGGGCAAGATGTTCATTTCGGTAACCAACGTTGGCATTTTACAAGAACAGTTTAAATCATACTTGTTTATTCAAAAACATATATAATCAATGGTATCATAGAATTAGAAAATATAGAAACAGCCGAAATACTTAACCGATCAAGTTAGAAAGCATAGCACCACTTCCACTGAAGGAGGTTTCCAAGATTTGACTGATAGCACCAATGATTTGGGACACGAAATCAGTTGGAACTTCTTGAGTAGCGGCACCACCTTCGGCTCTCTTGTCAACGATTTCGGCGTGGGTAGCACCCTCGATAGCAGCGGCTTGGGCGTAGACAGCCAAGGTAGCAGCAATTAAAGCGTAGTTGAATCTCATTGTTGATTGATAAAGGAAGAAGCGATTAAAGTTGTTGTTGATGGAGTTCTGCAAACAAGAGCCTTCTTTGGAGGGGAAATGTCTTGGTCTTTATATAGTTTTCTGGAGAGATAGGAGGTATAGCGTTCCCCTGAATCAATCTTTAAGAAACCACGAGAGACTAACAAGGAAAACTTGCCAAGACTAGCCAGCTTCGACTATCAACAGCCGTCATACCCCTTCAAACAAACGTAGGAGAAGGAAGCTGCCGAGAAATTCTTCGTATTGACTTTCCCAAAACAAAATCTTTTTGCAACTATACGGAGATAATCGCGGTTAGAAGCCACAAAATTGATAAGTCTAGTTAACCGCTTATGCAGTGTATAGCTTATCTCCATCTGCTGCTGGTTTTGTTTCTCTCTTTCTTTCTCCATCCTGGCGTTTAACACGCCGTGCGTTCGCGCGGTACCAGAATCGCACGAAAAAAGAATGTTGTTGCGAATCGCGTCGAGCTGGAACATAAAACGACGTGCGAATTGCGAGATGAAACTTAAACCTCTTTTTGGGAATTTGACAGGCGGACAGAGAGTAGGGCTACTCCTTAGTGGTAATCAAATTTGATTAGCAGAAGGAAGGAAGTGTATGGCTTTGGCATGTTCTCAGTGAATGGTATGATGATTTGGACAACCCAAGAGCTTTCTCGACGTTATATGTAGTCCACGACCTTCAAGTCAAGAAAATTCTGCTATTGGCACGTTCGTTATTCACGAGACCTCAGCCAAGTCTTGGAAAATGCAATAATCAGGGGTAACTCGGGTTTTCTTGGGGTTATCCCTTTCGTAGTACCCCCCCCTTTTGAGGTATATTTACGCGACTCGAAACACCTCCTTAGTTATAGGTTGAAATGTTGATCAAATTTCCTCCGAAGATCCTCCTCTCGAACGATTTTCGTACTGCTGTAATTGGGGTGGAGTCCACACACTAGAATAGCAATTGTTGATGTTTCGCTATTGTTCTCTGGTTTTTGACTAATCTGGTGCGTGTAATTGGTAATTTCAGCACTCCGGAAGTGGAGAGCCCAGTGATGAGCGAGTCAAGAAATTTCCAGAGTTTTTCAAAAGTTTCAATACCTGACAGCTCACAATCGTACTCTGTTGTTACCTGGTCAACACTGAGAGCATCTAGAAAGGCTTGAACAGTTTCTGTCGAACCCCTGTATTACCCCAGAATCAGCCTCTGAATGAAGTTTAGTTCATGGCTTCAAACATGCACCCTTGACATCTCTTCTAAGCCCACTCTGCAAATCATTAATGACCCATGAAACAAATGGGGGTGCTGTTGAACCTTAGCCACAACACTTATAATTCTTGAACCATGTGGACCATCGGCTGCCAACATTCTCTCCAAGAAAAAATAAGAGAGCCGCCCGGATGTTTTCTTAGCGGTGTTGGCTATGGCAGCAACGAGTTTTTTTTTGGCAGCCATCCGCAATTCAGTTTTGCCCATTCTATCCTGAAATCGAATACATGGAACAGGACATCAAGAAAGAAGTTCAAGAAAAATATATCCGTTCACTTCACACCAGTCCCACACATTATAATCTGTGACACTCCTCCATAGGGTTGCCCTTTTGGTAACGTAAACATCAGTGATTTCACTCACCTTAGCCCTTATCGTCTTCCAAAATATAAAACGAAACCAACTTTTCCATGTGGTACCTTGGGGTCAATTTCTGGAAATCATAACCAGTTCTTATCCAACTTTACACCTCAATCGCTTACCCACCTTATACTACAATGAAGATCCAAGTCCTTACTGCTATTGCCCTCGCTGCTTCCACCACCATGGGTGCCCCATGTTTGTCTGCCCTCTTAGGAGGTGGCTTGCTTGGTGGTGGTTCTTCCTCAGGCTCTGGATCTGCTTCTGGCTCCGGCTCTACTGAATGTACCGAATGTGAAAACTCCGGTTCTGGATCTGCCTCTGGCTCTGGCTCTGCTGAAGTCACCCAGACTGTCCAAGTTCCAGACGACAGCACCCCAACCGCTGGTGGCTCTGTTGAAGCTTCCGGCTCTGTTTCTGGTGGATCCTCTGGTTCCCTTCCAAGTGGTTTCGTTGTTATCAACGGTGCCACTGTTCCAGCTTCCGAAGCCACTGGTTCCGCTTCTGGTTCCGCTTCCGGCAGCACCGATCCAAGTGGTGGTGCTCAAGGCTCTGCTTCTGGTCAAGCTTCCGGCTCTACCTCAGGCAGTGGTTCTGCCCCAGCCGCTCAAGGTTCTGCTCAAGGTTCCGCTTCTGGTTCTGCTGCTCCTGCTGCTCAAGGAGGTGCCTCTGGTTCTGCTGGTGGTTCTACTTCCGGCTCCGCCCCATCCAAGTCCAGTAACGATATCCCAGGTACCGGTGCTCAGTTGCAGCACTCTAACCAAGCCACCGCTGGTTTGTTGGGTAACGGTAACACTTACGGTAACGAAGGTATTGGTGGTCAAGGTGTTGCCACCATTGATTCTATTACCAAGGCTATCAGTAGTCCTATCAGAGGTATTTTGGCTCCAAAAAGCTCTAAGAAATAAGCGTGAAGCTTTGTTGAAAGTGGTCTTGTCGTTTACGTATGCGTATAACGAGGAATCACTTTGTTTTTGATACCCTCCCGTTCTTCTCTTTGTATAGGATTTCATGTTTTTAAAATTAGAACTTATTCGTTGTTTCTTAAAAAAAATCACATCGTATACTTATTTCTAATCTATCTTATGCTGCGGCATCTATTTCCATTTGGTCTCCGTTGTCATCAAATGTCACCACGGTTTCTTCAACGTCACAGATATCATACACACTTTGACTCAAAACTGCTGTGGTGCCTATTGGGAACTTGTAGTCTTTGCACTTCTTGATTCTGACGTTTGGCGTGATGTAGTTTCTCATCAATTCGGCATCTTTGCCAACTTCCATAACACACACATCGACATTGGAACCGGAACCCAAATCGTTCCAGATACCAGCCAAGATTGCGTCTGAGCACAACTTGACAGCTTCTTCTCTTGTCATGTCTTCCTTGAAGTATGTTTCCAAAACGGCCATGGCGTTCAATGAACCAGAGCCCAAACTTTGGTACTTACCAATATCAGTAGAACCATGCGCTTGGACAGACATCAAGTGGGCGCCAGTTGGGTCGACACCAGCGACAATCAAGTACGCACCCAAGTGTCCCTGGTATTTGAACAAGTGTTGCTTCAACATGGTGAGAGCAGCTATGACTCTTGGCTGTCTGTTCTGGGACAATGCATGTAGTTCCAAGTTGGATGCAATCAATTGGGTCACCATTTCGGTATCGGCAGCAGTACCTGCACCGGCACACCAAATTTTAGGTGCCAATCTGTGCAATTTTTCACAGTTCTTGTCGGCTACTATAGGTCCCGAGGTGGCTCTGGTGTCGGCAGCGATAACCACTCCGTCCTTGAATCTGCAACCTACAATTGTGGTACCAGTGGAAGTTGCTCTTGGGGTAGCAAATCCTTTTGTGGATAAGAAGGCGTTTCTCTGATAGTTGTCGAAATTTAATCCTACCATTGTTGCTTGTTGGTCTTGTTGTGTGTCGTGGTTGGCGATAACTTTGGTTGTCTCTTTTTTTCGTTTTTGCCTTTGCCTTCCAACACCAAAAGCGGTTGGAAAATTTTCGACGTGGGTGCACGACCTATGGAGTTTTTTTTTTCTATTGCGATTCTCTTATTTTTTTCAGGCTTTTAGTTCGTGTTTTGTTGTTTGTTGGATTGATTTCGAGGAACACCCTTAAATTCTGTCAAACACTTGCATCTCTTCCCTCCTTGTCCATATTTCCACCTTGTATACGAGTCGACCAACAAACTACCCACGTCTTCATGTCGGACAAGTACAACTTCATAACGCCTGCAAAAGTCCGCATCCTACTAGTGCCGATCAACAATTGTACAACGTCGAGTTTCCAGCGGTACGTCAACCTTATCAAGACTAATGTTGTCGAAGTACGGTTATTAGATGTCACAGAAAATAACGATTTGCATTACTTCAACCCAGCGAGCTTCCCCAAGGGTCTAATATTCCCGGAGTTTATTTCAAGCAGCATAGAGAATGAGTTGATTTTCCTCCATGATTTCGAGCCGTTCAGGAAAACGTTCGTAGTGTTGGGGATTGGCGCTTACAAAGAGAGAGTGTCTCCAGAGACCGCATTGCAGGAGTTGAAGAAAGAGTACCATACGGCAATTGTTCACAAATTAATACTCTTTGACAGCCCAGAAGAAAAGTTGCAGGGTCAGGGCAAGGATAATGTATTTTACCACAATTCGAAACTAAGTCACTTGACGGCATTGGAAACGATCTTTTGTGATATCAGTGGTTCATTTTTGACAGCATTGGACGAGTATGCTACTGCGTATTCCAAAATCACCTTGAGGTCGCCAGTTTCAATCACCGATGGTAACGTGTTGGCAAAGACAATCAGCCAAGCCCAGAAAAGACTAAGTTCAGGGTCCACCTCATTCAAAGCATCCTTCAGCACAGCTACTCCTGCAACTCCAGCATCGCCTTCGGCTTCCGAGAAATCCAAAACTCATTTAAAACATTTGGGAAGACAGAGGAAGCTCATGGGGAACTTTTACCTTTTGACGGGGAAATATAATGCCGCATTCCAAAACTTCACTGAGTGCTTGACAAGCTTGAAAAAGAGTGACGATTATCTTTGGCTAGCGAGTGCGTTAGAAGGGGTTGCCGTGAGCATGATTTTGATGGAGTTTATCGGCGTGCCTTATCAGTTGCCGAGCCAAACATTAAACTCGATTTTGCAGATACCAAAGTACAAAACCAGCACAGATACGGCTATGGCGAGAAAGGGTTCCGTCGAGTCAAATGGATCTACCATGTCACCAAGAAATTCTATTACCAGCTCCAATGGATTCAGTTTGAATGCGTTGACGTCAAACCCTGACTTGAATAACATGTCCACGCCCGAACTTCTAAAGATTATCTTGGCTCGTGTGATTTATTTCTATGGGTTGACATCTACAGATTTCGAGAACATGGTTCCAGACATTGTCTACGTGGAAAGTATCTTGCGTGAAATAAAGGTGTTGACGGGACTCCATTTCTCACATAGCATCGAGGATATCGTGAGGGGTCGTACTAGCGACACACCTAACATTAACAAGTCAATCTCGAAACTGGAAATCATTAGTGAGATTGACAAAATATTTCAATTGCAGCTTGTGAACATGAGTATTGTCGACCAGTGCAGAATCTACTCCGCCTTGGCTACTATGTACACGGATTTGGGGTTTTATAGAAAGAAGGCATTTATTTTGAGGGTGTTGCTTGTTGGGTTGTTGCCACAGTTGAATACATCTGATCTCCCACCCCAGGCGATTATAGATATACTCGAAAGTTTGTTTGTTGTTTATGGCATCAATGCGGAGCCAGAGGCGTCTTCGAAAGATGCACTTTCCCACGCGCAAAGCAATTGGACGTCGTTGCAGATACAATTGTTAAGGTTGGCATTGAAGATCGGAGAAGCATTGTCGGACAAGTCACTCCTTTTGAAAGTGTCAAGCTTGTTGCTTACACGATACACGCATTGTTTACCACCAGATGATCAAATCAAACTAAGGAGCAAGATTGATGATATTTTGGAAACCAACAGAGGGTTGTCTACTCCGTACTGGGATCCTTTCTTGGTAAGAAAAGTCAAGTTCATCGTGTCCAAGGCAAGAGGAGAATTGATGCCACTAGACGAGCATTCCAAGAATGGAAATGGAAGTGATGCTCTGGCGCCATTTTTTGACCCCTACGCGAAGAAAACCATAGATCCTACGAAGATTCCTACTTTGATAGCAGAAGACATCTACCAATTGAAGGTAACATTACAGAACCCATTTGCATTTGACGTTGAAATTCATGATATATTGATTGTCAGCGAAGGTGTGCATATTGAAACCATCAAGAGCTTGATTCAGGTTGCAGAGTCAACGACGTTCGCCTCCACGCCAAGTTTCCAGAACCCATCAGGCATTTTCAACAACAAGATCAGACAAAGCAGCAGCACTAAACGCTCATCACCGACATCAACAACCATGTCGCAGGTTACATCAGCTCACTCAGTTCACACCTTGACTATCCCACCAAATTCATCAGAAAAGTTTTTGATTTCGTTCAAGGCGTTGTCAAGTGGTAACACTAGGATTACTGGGTTTGATATCTCTGTGGGTAATTGTCAATCTCAGTTCTTCCGCATCATTGAAAAGGAAAAGTTTGATTATACTATAAAATTGTCGCCAGAGAAGAAGGTTCAGAAGTCGACGACCAATACACTCGATCGACTTGTCCATAATCTTCACAGTGGAGACGCTGCTTCAACCACCGCAAGAGTTTCGATTTGCCTGTTGCCATTGTTGATAATCCCACCACAGCCATCCTTGACATTATTGGATATTCTGGCTTCGAACGGATGTCTCATGTTACTTGAAGGAGAAAGACACGAAGTGTCTGTGACATTGACAAACAATTCTTTGGAAGCTATCAACTACCTTTCGTTCTCCTTCTGGGACTCCACAGTGGAGTTTATCAACAAGAAGCTCGCAAATACAAACTTACCCGCAGTGGAAATCTATGAGCTAGAATGGCACTTGCTCAAGTTCAAGCCGTTCAAGATCTTAAACAAGGACATTATCGGTGAGAATATCGGACCAGGCAAGAATATTGAGCTCAAGTGTGAGTTGACGAGCCGTAAGTTTATGAATGAGCTGAAGATTGTGTTGGATTATGCCCATAAGTGTTCCAAAGAAGCCGCGGTGTTTATGAAGCATTTGGATATTCCATTGAACGTGTCTGTCATGCCTTCCGTTGATGTTGTTGGGTGTGATATTTTCCCCGTTATGACGTTGCTGGATAAAGTGCCACCTGGCTTGCACAAGGTGATGGAGTACTCGCAGAAAGGCGACGACTACTGTTTGTTGGTGCTTGACTTGAGAAACTCTTGGAGCGAAAAGATGTTGTGTCATTTGCAGTATGAAGAATTTGAAGTGAGTGAAGCCATTCAGGCAGGAAAGACCCTGCGAATTGTGATACCGGTCAAGAGAATCAGTCCTGATGTGAGTCAACCAATTCCGTCATTGCGCAACAAGCAATTCGTCAAGAACTACAGCATCACTGAAGAAGAGGAGAAGCACATCAAGAAGTTGTTCTGGTTGCGATACTCCATATTGGGGAAGCTTCTGGGTAGCTGGAGCTTGGGTCAGCGTCAAGGGATTATCGACTTGCGTGCAATTAGACTCACTTCCAAGATGGCCAACATGTTTGTTTACGAGAAGGTCCATGTGTCGAATATCATTGTCAAAAACGGTGGCAAACCAGTTGAGAGAGTTGGCAACACGTACAATTTGTCCTTGGACGAGTTCTACATCTTGCGGACATCCATTGTCAATGACTCGGAGGAGACCATATCAGGGATCATCCGTCACCTCCCACTACCATTGCACGGAGCTCCACCTGGAACTGTACTCCGTCCATTAGTAACGATAGACAAAAAAATGTTGATCAACGGAACACTACAAAACAAGTTCCAGGAAATCAAACCGGGCGACAGGCTCGACCTAGAAGTCAGTTTTGTCATTATAGAAAGAGGTGAGTTTGAATGGGGAACCGTGCTTGATTTATTAACCGAGCAAATCATCACTAGACAACAAGTTTACATCACAGCATACTAAAACAAAAAACGTATCCACACGAGAGGGGTGAATAAATATATATATACTATCTCGTTAATATCCAGCTATGTAGAATCTAGAACCTTACTTCTTGACACCTTCGATCTTGAAGGGCAAAGGTTGTGCACCCTCGCTCTCCAACTTGTTGATATACCTCTGCCTCACCAAATCGTTATATCTCTTCTCCTGGAAGTACTTGACCCAGCTCGTTGCACAATTCTGTTCAAACTCCTTCTTCTCGGTGCCGCAGTCACGGTCGACACGTTTCAATTCCTTGGAGTCGAGGGAGTTGTCGATGTAGTGTTTTTCAAGACACGAGAAGAAGCGGTCACGCTTGTCCCAACATCGGGCACGCTCTCCCTTGTCTGGCGCATAGGTCACTTTGTCTCCGCCTGGTGTCCACATGATGATATAATGCAATTGGTTTGATGGAGTGGTTGGGAATGATGGAGTCTGGAATTTTTTTCGGATGGGGGAAGGAAGAGAGAGGGATTTATACCGGTTGCTTTTTGCAGTGGTTGCTACTGTCGGAACATGGTGGAAGGTTCTGTGGAGTATGGCCCCCTCTTGGATGCATGATGACCTAAGCAGGGGAAACGGGAACACATCTAGCGTTCAATTGATCTGCCAATGGCATGGCTGGTGTTGGTAAGACTAGCGGTGTTTTTGACTCCCGCACGACGTCTGGATAGAGGGCTCCTAAAAAAAGTTTCTAGATCTTTCTACGAGACAGCCAGAACTTGGCTAAGATATTTGGCCCTCTGAAAATTTTCACAGCAGTATAGCAACTCCAATCCCCTACACACAACAATGGTCGTTAACAATCCAAACAACTGGCACTGGGTCGACAAGAACTGTTTGCCATGGGCAGCCGAGTACTTTGACAAGAACCTCGTCGGGCTCGACGCCATAAGTCAAGACGAGTACGTGCGCATCGAAGCTGTCTCCTCCGTCGAAGGTGATGTTGACGTGTCGCAACGTAAAGGCAAAGTGATTTCCTTATTTGACGTGCGTCTTGTGTTGACGTGGCACGGGTACAGTCCCAAGGCTGAAGACGTCAATGGGTCCATCACGATCCCGGAGTTGACTTACGATAGTGAGGAGGACGACTTGCAGTTCCAGATCACGGTGTATAATGAAAATGCCCAGAATGCGACTATCACTGAGTTTATCAAGAAACATATCATTCCGAAGTTGAGAAAGAAGTTGATGCAGTTTGGGAAGGATTTGATCGAGACGAATAGTAAGGATATCCAGTTGTCACAGGATAACGTTACCTCGAGCTTCACCAAGGCTAACCAGTCTGCCGAAACGCCAGTTGAGAAGCCAGTCGCGAAGAAGGAACCTCCAGCCCCCGTTGAGAAGGAATCAGATCCCGTTCGAGCCCCATCTCCACAATTGATACATAAGGATTTGGTCTCCGACAAGATCAGCAACCACAAGAAAGTGGTGTACGCTGATGGCTCGACCATCGTGCCCAAATACAACACCACCACGCTACACTTGGAGCCAGAGTTCAACACCACCGCCGAGCAATTGTACATTACTTTGTTACTGAAGGAGAGAATCAGTGCTTGGACAAGAAGTTTCCCCGTCATTGAAAATTTCCCACCGAAGGAAGGAACCGATTTTGAGTTGTTTGGCGGGAGTGTCAGTGGTAAGATCTTGAAACTCGTGCCTAACGAGCTGATCATCGAGTTGTGGAGATTGCTGGATTGGAAAGAGGGTCACTTTGCCCAGTTGGATATCAAGTTAGTGCAAGGTGGTTCTGAAACCACTATGGTTGTCAAGTTCAGCGGCATTCCTATTGGTGAAGAGGAAAGAGTCAGAAACAACTTTGAAGAACGTTACGTTAGAGCAATCAAAATCACCTTTGGTTTTGGTGCTGTTTTATAGAATCATTTAAATATATACAAGTTTCTTTACCCAAACAACTGTTCAATCGTCACACCCCTTTCTTTCATGTCGTACTTTTTCTTTCCCAACACGTACAACTCACTCAGAATGCTCCTACTTGCCTTTGGTTTGATCATATTGACATGCGCAAACATCACCTTCATCCTATCGACAAGCTCCTCGAGCTCCTGTCCCAGCCACACTTTAAGAAGGATATTACACCCTGGTTTGAGCTGATTGTACGCGAGTAGCAACGCTGCTGAGCACAAATACATATTCCCATCATGATCACTCAGTCCAGACCCCATCGCGTTGACCATCATATCCGACATGATGAAATCCAAATGCTGGCCATCACCAGTACTCTCCACATTATCCCTCTCATCCCTGCTTTTGAAGAACTCAACAATCCTTGCATGCGTGGACTTCTTCGTGACGTCGCCCTGGATGTAATGACACCCTCGCACAGGACTCGCAGGATTGATATCCACGCCCAAGATATTATACGGCACCTTCTGTGCGTCTAGTCGCTGCACGGCTACTTGTGTCCATGCTCCAGGCGCAAACCCTAAGTCGACGATGTTCCTCGTGTTTTTGTTGAATAGACGGTGGGTGGCATCGATCTCGAGGAGCTTGAATGCTGCGCGGGACTTGTAGAGGCTGGTCTTGCGCTCCGAGACGAAACTGTCGCCCTGGACTCGGTTCAAGAAACTGTTGATCCGCTTGTCTGATTTGAAACGTCGGATGTAAAGCGACGTGTAGGATCTGGGGAATCTGGAGGGTCTCATGGATGTGCTGGGGAGGATTGTAGTTTGTATATGTGAGCTTTTTTTTGTTCTCTTTCGATGAGTTGATTAAGAGATGGGCAGGGATGGGGTGGAAGCTATATGGTGGTAAACACGATAAAACAAACAAGAGGGTACATGTATTCAGCGATAGAGACAACAGGGGCAGTAACAACAGGGGTGTCAGACCCCAGTAAACGTCAATAAAGAAGTTGGACGGTTGCGAATTTTTCAGAGCTCTTCGTAAACTACAAGGACCAGAATAGCTCATGTACAGAATGAGAAGCTTGCTGGGTTTGTCAAGCTTGAGGGATAGATAGAAACTTACCAAGAGGTGTTATGGCGAATCAGTCATTTCAACCAGACTTTGTGAGAACTGGTGTGTTCACTACGTGTGGTAACAATAATTGTAGAAGCAAAAACAAACAGATAATATGCATTAAACAAATATAAAAGTTGGATGGGGAAGAATCCCTATCATTGCTAGACAGAATGGGGAATGTCAGTATCTTGATACGACGAAAGCACATACTGCCTCAAATATACATTTCTATTATCCACTACACATCAAACATTAACTGACGAAAAGCAGAAAGAAAAAATGAAGTGCACAAGAGAGTTTATAATTCCTCGGCGAGAGTCCCTCAAATAGTCCGCGCTCAGTGAATTTTTGCTTTCCCTCCAGAGAGGTGATGTTGAAACTCTAAGTTTGCCAGTGTATGTCCGCTCTCCCTGTGTGTGTCCGAAGAGGAGCAGGATCAACAATAGTAACTAATTGGTGCTTACGCTCTTATCGCGTTTGGCGTCCAATAGGAGATGTGTGGGTATTTCTAGGAATAGTTTGTACCTTATTCTACAACGTCATTCACGTGACCAATTTCTAAACGCCGAGAGTGCGAAAAGACTATGACAATAGGTAAATCCGATTTGGGCAAAAATACGCGCACCACCCATTTGTTATCTCGCATCTCACCGCCTAATCAGGTAGCAAATTCCCTCGCTGACGTTTCGTACGGTGGGCCACGACTACCTGGAAAATCTCCAATGAAGAAGAATCTAGAAATTGGAAACTGAGAGAGAAAAAAAAGATATATAAAGACGACTCCTTCTTGTAGAATTACACTTCAGATTGATACTTATTTTCTTCTTGAATAATACACTATCAATTCATCAACCATGTCTGAATCAACCGTTGGAAATGTATGTCACATTAACAATTGAGTTTCGTAATTGCTCGCCATTGGGAAATCGTCTGCCGTATTTATAATGGAGATCTTTCCTACCCTAGTAGTTACCACAGAACAATTGCAACAGAATAAATACTAACCTTTTTGTCTTAGCCAATCACCTGTAAAGCCGCTGTTGCTTGGGAAGCAGGCAAGCCGTTGACCGTCGAAGACGTCACTGTTGCTCCACCAAGGGCCCACGAAGTGCGTATCAAGATCTTGTACACTGGTGTCTGTCACACTGATGCCTACACCTTGAGTGGTGTTGATCCAGAGGGTGCCTTCCCAGTCATCTTGGGACACGAAGGTGCCGGTATTGTTGAAAGTGTTGGTGAAGGTGTCACCACTGTCAAGCCAGGCGACCACGTCATTGCATTATACACTCCAGAATGTGGTGAATGTAAGTTCTGTAAATCAGGTAAGACCAACTTGTGTGGTAAAATCAGAGCTACCCAAGGTAAAGGTGTGATGCCAGACGGAACTCCAAGATTCACTTGCAAGGGTAAAGAATTGATCCACTTTATGGGATGTTCCACCTTCTCCCAATACACCGTTGTTGCTGATATTTCCGTCGTGGCCATCAACGACAAAGCCGAGCTTGACAAAGCTTGTTTGTTGGGTTGTGGTATCACTACTGGTTATGGTGCTGCCACCATCACTGCCAATGTTCAAAAGGGTGACAATGTTGCTGTTTTCGGTGGTGGTGCTGTCGGATTGTCTGTTCTCCAAGGTTGTAAAGAAAGAGAAGCTGCACAAATCATTTTGGTTGATGTCAACAACAAGAAGAAAGAATGGGGTGAAAAGTTCGGTGCCACTGCTTTTATCAACCCATTGGAATTACCAAAAGGCGTCACTATTGTTGACAAGTTGACTGAAATGACCGACGGTGGTTGTGACTTTACTTTTGACTGTACCGGTAATGTCAATGTTATGAGAGATGCCTTGGAAGCTTGTCATAAGGGTTGGGGTACCTCAATCATCATTGGTGTTGCCCCTGCCGGTAAGGAAATCTCCACCAGACCATTCCAATTGGTCACTGGTAGAGTCTGGAAAGGTGCTGCATTCGGTGGCGTCAAGGGTAGATCCCAATTGCCAGGAATCGTTGAAGACTATATGGTTGGTAAGTTGAAGGTTGAAGAGTTTATCACCCACAGAAAGCCATTGGAACAAATCAATGAAGCTTTTGAAGACATGCATGCTGGTGATTGTATCAGAGCTGTTGTCAACATGTGGTGACTAGAACGCGAGTCTCCAAAACTTTAAAGAATATATTATATACACTCATCGTATAAACTGTCTATAAAAACAACTATTCGTTTTCTTCTTCTTCTTCTTCGCTTTCTAAATCTGCAGCAGATGGAATGTCAACATCTTCATCATCGTCATCATCCTCTTCCACATCCTCATCTTCGCTTTCCTCATAATCGTCAACACCATCCATCACTTCTTCTTCATCTTCACTGATAACCCCAATGTACTGAGCATCATCCAACTCTTCCACGTACTCCACATCACTAGGTTCATCCAATTCATCTTCCTCCTTCTCTCCAGCCAACTCCTCGTCATAAATCTCACTCTTCAACGCAGCACTATCCCCACTCAACTTCTCTCTGCCCTGCAACTCCAACAATCTAGGCAAGTTCTCCGCTTTTTTGTTCAACACCGAGTACAATGCGGCCAACTTGACGTTCAAGTTAGGCATTGACGCAATGACAGGTCCATGGATCACCAATATCCACTTCAACCAGAACAAGAACGTCTCGAACCTCGTTGGCTGGCGCTGCAACTTGTCGCTCAACTTGTCCAAGAACACAACAGCGGTGTGTGGGTCCAACCTGCTGATGGTGTTCTGGATAGTCACCACGTCACGGTTCTGTAACACCGTCTCGAGAAGCGAGGTGTCGTTGCTTTGCAAGGATTGTGTGAGGATGATGGATAAGGAGACACCCGATCTGGCTTCTTCTAACTTCTTCCTTCTTGATTTCACAGGCTTCTTGGTGGAGTCAACGGATAACCTGTCTAGTTTCTCAGCAAGGGACTCGTCCTGCTCTTCGTCGTCGTCTTCTTCGAGGTGACGGATGTTGGAACCGTCGCTGATGATGGTGTGGCCCTCGGTGTAGAGTTTTGGAGCAGCAACGTCGTGGCCGTTGAGGGTGGTGTGTTGTGAGACCCGCAAGTCTGGCTTGGATTTTGATATTGTCTTGGATGCATCGAGCAAGAAGTTGCCTGTTTCGTCGATCCATTTAAGTGAGTCAAAGAACGGGATGCTTGCGTTTTCCAACCATGTGAAAAGAATGGAATCTCCGAGAGTGATGACTGAGTTAATTACCAAGTTTGCATCCTGTGGGTTCTTGATTTGTTGTTCTGGACGAGACAACTTGATTGATCCATTAGATGATCTGGAACTAACACCCACTTGTTTTCTCTTTTTCTTTGCAACAGGTGTCGAGGAAGCTGATTTCGGCTGTTCAGACAACGCATTATTAAACACCTCCAAGTGTCCCTCCTCGTTAATCACAACAAGCACTGACTTGTCATCTTGCACACCAACACCCAAACTAACCACTGATGACGACGCAACAAACACCGCTTTTGTAATGGTCTTGTCCACCAGGTACAAATTCACAAACCTATCGCCCTTCGCACTCGTCAAGAAGCTTCCATCCGCCACGGGAACAATGGAATTAATAGGCTGGATGTGCCCTGGGAACGTCCTAACGACCTCTTTCGTCCTGATGTTGAACAAGTACACCGCGTTTGAGCCGAGCAACAAGCACGGCATCCGGTCGTACACCACGGTAGTCACCCTATGAATTTCGTCAATTGAGTCTACCACGTCCCTGACTTTAATCACCAGCTTCGTTTCAAATGTTCCGAGGTCCCACTCAGTCACCGTGCCCTCGATGTCGCAGGACCACCCGGTCTGGGTTATTTCAGAATAGTGGAAGTCCAAAATGGCCACGTTCGAGCCCGTGCTCAACTCCGACACGATCTCGTTTGTCTGCGGTGAGTACACCAAGATGGTGCCGCGGGTTAAACAGAGTGCGAGTAATGGAGAGGTGCTGGTGCTAGGTATCCATGATAAGTTGGTTAGTTTGTTGGACTTGTCTAGTGTGAAGGAGGTGTTGAGTGATGAGGTCGAGGATTGGTTGGTTGTGGATTGGACTTTGATCTGATGCGAGTCTAATGCGACTAGCGCGGAGGCTAGATAGCTGCCACTGAAGTCAAATTTTGAACAAATGACTGATCCTGACATGGTTTGGTTGGGTGAGTTGTATATTGTGATGAGGTATGGTAGAGAGATGGTTGAAAAAAAAAAATGGTGAAGAAAAAAAAAAAAATAATAGAGACAGATGTCGCGATGATGAGGAAATGTCGCAAACGACAAAGATATATTGATGGGGGATCTATTTACTTTCTCTTTTGTTTCTTGTCAACTGGTGCCTCCTCTTCTTCATCGTCGTCGTCATCTTCTTGTTTGGTGATTGAGATGTTGATGCCTCCACGTGACACTCGTCTTCGTTTGTCATTTAAGTTAGCCAAGTTGGAAAAGCTTGGGTTGGTGCTCAAACTAGACTCTTCCGATTCGTCAACTTCAACTTCATCATCAAATAGATGGGAATTCATGATTGGTTCTTTGGTTTCTTTAAGCAATTTCTCGTAGTCTTCCTTCTTCATCTTCCCTTCTTTCACCAATTTCTTCATTAGCTCGTTCAGTTGTTCAACGGGTACTGAGACATGTACCGCCTGCTCTTGCTCCTCGTGATCAAACTTCGGAGATCCCTCTGTCTTTGGAGTGGAACTAGAAGTAGTCGTTGCGCCAGGAGTGGCCGAGCTTCCTGCTCCAACGCTGGCGCCAAATAAATACTCAGCAACATTCAAGTTTTTGCTTGGGTCAACACCTTTTTCAACCAACGCTTTAATACTTGCTTCTCCAGTTGCATCCTGCTTAATTTCCGGGATGATCTCACCACACTTCAAAGCAGCGGCGTCCTGCGAAGTAAACTCTTTGGAATGTGCTATTCTGCTATGGTTCAAGAACCCCTGAGCTGACGAAAAATTACTCCTCTGACAAATCGGACACGTTAATCTCACAACAACGCCATCTGTTCTTCTGTACAAACACCCTAACCCTGGATTTCTTCCACCTACTGTAGCCGACGCAATTGACGTAGCTGAAGGTCGCAACGAAGACGTGGTTGACCTTGTTCTGTATGAATGACCATGTTGTGAACCTGATACATCACCTGCCACTCCCCCAAGTGCCAATCCACCGCTCGGATCATCCAAATACTTCAGATTAAACTGTGGTAGTTGATGTTGCAGCTGTTGTTGTTGTAGTAGTAAATTCTGCCGAACCTGTGTATCCGGGATTTGCTTGAGATTATTATATGTCGAATCAAAGGATTTATTCAATATGTCAAAGTACTTCCTCGTGAATTCATTAGGTTCGTTATCCAATTTCGCCTCATTCGACGTCTCAAAGAACTTCCGTAGTATCAACATCTGCGATTCGATCTTGCCAATTTCGTGCTCATTCATGTTTAGTTCACGGTGCTTCAACTGAATCTCGAGATCAAGCTGGTTTGTTATAATCTCCTTCAACTTGGCATGTGGGATCTGTTGCAATCGATTTAGTATCGTTTCTTCGGCGCTCGATGGCAAAGATGGGGAGTATTCTGAATTTGCCTCCGTAGACAGCACGGGTTGATCGTGGTGTTCTAGCGGGGAGTGGGTGTTGGCTGGGCTGGATATGAGTGAAGGTTCTTCCAGTTTGGTATCTTCCATTGATTGATAGCCTGTATTGCTGCCCATGGTGGTTGTTTTTCTGATAAGGTAGTTGGTGTTGGTGTATCGGGTTGATATGTTTTAACTTGAAATACTTCTGATGGTGGTTTTTCTGGTGCGTGGCTTTGCTTTTGAGAGGCACCACCACTTGGTAGCGTTTGTGACCACCCCAACCAGGAATCAATGGTGGCAAGAATGACTAATCCGACCAACGTGGGAGCACACAGACATTTCTAGAGTTTGAAGAGCTCTTAATTAGGTTATGCAAGGTTTTTGGAAGGATTTTCAAAGGGCAATGGGAAATGCACGAGGTTAATGAAACACGCCAATTCATTCACCGAAATCCTCGTGCTACAGGTGATTGACGGCACTCGCCAGCCAAGAGATAAATTGGTATTGCCCTGCGGGAGAGAGTGTGTACATGAGATTAGCAGTCAGCAGGCGTTCGTGTATGGGATAGTTTGCTTTGGAGGGAGTATACATGGCCGATTGATACATCCCCCACCGCGACTCCTCTTTGCCCTGCTGGTCTGTCCCCCTTTCGTGGATTTGTATCTGTGTTATCTCTCTTCTCGTCTTCGTAGACCTGAAAATCTGCTCACTTTGGGTGAGTCCACTGATCCTGTTTCCATGCAGAATTTATACCGACATGTCAACCCATTTGGAATCTCTTGGACTTCCCATCGTTGATGTTCACCAAGAAAAATAGCCAAGGAAGTTAGGAATACGACCAATGACATCTCCATCATCTCGGTATTCCAAAACCAGACAACCCACTTGATGAATTTCTTGTCCACGTCTTCTCACTTCGACTTTTCGTTCGTCGATGATACTTTAGGTTCATGGGCCCGAGTCGAAGGGATCTTCGATGATTATCGTTTCTTTTTTGTTTTTAGTTTCATAACTCAATTCATATGGCTAGATTACTGGATTAGGCAAGTGAGCCGCGTCAACCAACGAAATGCTGCGAAAAACCTTATCCCAGCTCAGCTCAATAATCAAACCTACACCCAACCAGTCCGTCCGCCTTTTCCCAAAGATTCTCGAATATATAAAGACCTCTAATTTCCTGCAATTCCAAGCTTTCCCTTGTCTCTCACCAACAACAACCAACTACATTTCGCATAATGAAATATTCCGTCGTTTTAACCGTTGCTGCTTTCGCTATTTCCTCAGCTAATGCTACCTTCAGTTTAGGTTCCCTATCCTCCTTGTTCAACTGTGGGTCCTCCGGCTCTGGCTCTGCCTCTGGTTCCGCCTCTGGTTCTGGTTCCGCTTCTGGTACTTCCAGTGGTACTCCATGTGAGACCGTCGTCACCACTCAGACTGCTGAATGTGAACAATGTGAACAAGCTGCGTCCGGCAGTGCTAGTGGCACTGCTACGACCGGTGGTTCTGCTTCTGGTTCTACTTCCGGTGAGGCTGCTGCTTCGTCTGCCCCTCCTACTGACATGATGTCCCAGATGATCGGTGGTCTCTCCAACATGTTAGAATCCGGATTCTCTGGTTCTGGCTCCTTGTTGCACAACTTGATCGGTTGAGCTTTTTACGTATTTTGTATACCCTTTTGTTGAGATAATCTATATTCAAAAATCAAACTATAAACGTCTTTTTGGGGCTTAGGCGGCAATAGTGGTGTAGTCACTTGGAGCGCCGCTGATTGATTCTGGAGGGTTTGGACAGACATCAGCGTATGTCTTGTTTGGTTTGTCCAAAGTGTAAGTCTTTGTCTTCTTCTTCTTCTTGTGGATGACAACAGGGATCAAACCACCGGTTTGCATGGAGTAAGCTCTGTGGCCGACAACCTTCAAAATAGAGCTGATCAAGCCCAGGTGGGACACCAAACTGATAACTTGGTCTTCTTCGGTAGTGTTGGCGAAAATTTCAGTCAAGAGCAACGCAGCACGGTAATTTCTGTGCTGACCAGTTTCACGTGAATCTGGCTTCCACAACTCATCGAGCTCAGTGAACCCGTCCTCAAAGTCAAAGCCAGGGAAGTTGTCAATAATGTAGGACTTGTTGTGACGTTGACTCTCGGTCTGAATACCGTACGTCTCTCTGGCCGACTCCTTGATCAACGGCGTGGAGTGCTTCAAGTCTGACCAAGTCAATTGCCACGTCTCCAAGGTTCGTCTCAATGGACTGACAAAGAATCTGGTTGGCCAAGGCAAGTCCTGGGTGTTGTTGATCTGCTGGGAGAGTTTCTGTATTTGGTTGACACCATTGGGGGTCAATTCGGCGTCGGCCCAAACAACACCGTCGTATCCCTGTTGTTCCTGCCAGTAGCAGTCCCAGTCGTCCTGGGAGAAGTTGGAAGGAGCAACATTGTGCCAGCCTTCACCGTGTCTCTGGATCAAGAAGAGCTTTTCGTTGGAGGACAAGCTCGAGATCACGTCCTGCCATGTGTACTTGTCGGTTTCGAGACCAAAGTTGTCCGTGACGTTGACCTTGTCGATGTCAATGTCCGGATCGGATTGGGCAAAGAACTTGGTCGATGATTCGAATTTGGGTAAGGTGTAGGATTCGTCATCGTCGTCATCGGCTGCAAAGACAACTTGAGCGACGGATAATGCGGCGGTGGATAGGTATAGCAAGGAGACCATAGCGAGGATGTTTGTTGGAATCATAGCAAGGGGGGGTCTAATTTGGTTCGGGATTACGTGGGATATTTATAGTTCAAATTAGCAACTGTCAAAATTCAGGTGCAAACAATCGGGGGAGGTATGTAATTCCGGTAGGAGTGTTATGATTTCTATTGTTTGGAGTAGGTACAATGGTTCATATTCCGACACGTGGGGAGACAAAGTTTTGAAAGGGAGGATTGCTGTGGCAGATGTAAGGCACCATGGGTGAATGGCCGGTGTATTTATACGTCGATGTGCATGATGACACGTGGATCCTAATTTATGATTCCCATCCCAACATGGTCTGCTTAAGTGGGAAACGAAACTACTAGGGTAGTTCAAACAATTGGTAGTGATGTGGTTTAGTTTTAGCTAAGGCCTGCAGTAATAACCAGTGCGGTCTTTTTTCTGAGGTCGTTCTCAGTTTCCTAAAAAAGAACAACAGCAATACACACACACCAACCACCAAACAAATGACATGTCCAGAATCTATAATGATTCCTTCATCTACTGCTGTTCCGATCCACCGCTTGATCTAACACGCACGGCAAGCATCAACCCCAACTTCCTTCATCCGTTGTCCGACCTCTATTTCTGTCCCATATGTCAGTACCCCAAATCCAAGTACCAAACATTTGCCAAAATCTCATACAAGTTCTGCAGCCAATGTCTCACCAACTACACCCGCAATGAGCACATCACGCGGTGTTCCAAGAACTGCTTCATGTGTCCTCAGTGTGACTCCAACTTGAAGATCAAGATGAATGATTGTGATGATAATGGGAAATCATTCAGTTTTGACTGCGCGTTTTGCGAGTTTGCTTATGAGACGAAAGTTGTGTACAAGCCCAGATCATTGGTTAGCATCATCAAGGACGAAAAGATGGACGATGGGTTCCATGGGTTTTGCGAGGATATCAGGAATGGCGTGTTGAGTGGGGATCACCACCCGAATCAAAGTGAGCAAACTAGGAAGAATTTGCAATTGATGATGAAGAAGAACCTCTCGACACCGACGACAGCAAACTCCCCAGCTGACAAAAAGCAATACCCGGTGTCCAAGCCATTGACGACGAAGAAAACCTTGCGGTGTTTGGATTGTAATAACTTGGTGTTTGCCCCACAGGTTGAACCGCACATTAACGTGCCGCCAACAATCAACAAGTTCCAGGTTAAATTCAATGCTGTTGATTACATGCCCACCATCTTCATGTCTAAGATACTCAATGACACGCGTCCATGGAGTCACCACACCCAAGTCATGTTGATCCATTTCATTAACCCATTGAGCGTCAAAGTCCACTTGAATATCAGCATACCCAGTGAGTTGAACCATTCTGTCAAGTTGACCATCCCCATTAACGAGTTCACTGTTGGCGGTGCCCATCCCAAGAACACCGGCGGGATAATCAAGAACATCCCCACTGCGTTGCTAACTACCAACACAATAATCAGCAAGTCCGAGTTGATTCTACGCAAGGGGGACGTCGCCTTCAAACCCGCGAGCAGTGTTGAAGAGATTGAAGAGAACTTGGATGATTATATAGAGAAGGGAGTTAATTGGTATACTATACCAATAATCATCACCAACCAGCCGGTTGATGGCACCCCATTGAAGATCCCCGTTCACGTTAGTTTATCCAGTGACCTGGTTCCCGACTCGCTCAAGAAAATAGCAAATAAATTCTCCTTAGGGTACTGGAATATACTTGATGTTAATACACACATATAAAAGCACTTAGAAATCTAGAACCAACACGCCGGCTATTTTCTGTAGATGTCGAGAATCCAACCTGTTATTCATCGTCGACCCGGTATCCAGTTTCGCAAGTTGACGCTGCGAATTACTGATCTCATCATAGTAATCCTCCTCATCGAAATCATCCACGTCCACATCGCCCTCCCCCAACTCCACACCTACTGCTTCTTCCTCTTTCTCCTTCTCGCCCTGGGTATCACTAATCTCTTGGGAGTCCGGATACTCCGTCGTGACATAATCGATGCCGTCCACTTTCCCCAATGCGTCGCCCTCGTCGACTCTCTCCTCGTTGGCCCTAATGATCGCCTCGTTGATGAATAGCTTGATATACTCGCTGCTGAGCTCAAGCGTGCTGAGCGTGATCCGCGTCAACTCCGGCGTGCTGAAACTGAGCTCCTTGAAGAGCCGTGCTATTGTCTTGATTGGGATTTGTGGCTGTTCCGTGCTGGACATGATCTGGTGCTGCAAGATTGGGGGAATGGTCTGTGTTTATGTTTTTTTGATGACGCGTTTTTTTTTTCGTTGGTGATGTCTGAGATAACGATTGGTAGCGAGATAAAGGGTTCTTCACGTGACTTGAGAAGGTCGTGGGGGGAGGATGACACCAAGAGGCATAAACGAGGCTGTGGTGGCTGTCGTTATTGGTGGGTTGTTGAGTGTTATTGGACGGCTGGTGGGTAAATCGCCGTATGGTTCTTAACTCCTCCCGCCAGTTAATTACACAAAAAGAAGTGGCACTCCGGTCGAGTTCCAAGAAAAAATTTTCCGCTATCTCTCTGACACTCCACCACGCGCATGATATAAAGAAAACCCCATCTTATCCCACCGACCTACTTTTCTCGTTGTTGCTCTAGTGCCCAATGCAGAACAACACGTATATTCTCAAACGGACGGAATCAAGCACGTCGTCAACGACAACCAACGAGCTCGTGCCACTCGACGCCGCTCCACCGACCCCCGCCGACCAGTACACCACCACCCAAGTTGAAATCGAGTCCCATTTCTCAGCCGACCACCCGTCATTCCGACTCAAGTACCATCGCTCCAATTCAATCATCTCCACGACAACCGACCCGCTCTCCCTCATCTCCGAAACACCCCTCACTCTTTCCCTCCCGCCACAGACCCCAACAGCCATTACCGCACCACGACTCCCAAACATAAAAGTCCTCGGAACGGGAGGCACGATTGCGTCCAAGGGGTCCAGCTCGCATCAGACAGCAGGGTACGAAGTCGATCTCACGATCGAGGACCTCATCCAGTCGATTCCTGATCTCTCGCAGACGTGCACGTTGGACTACGAGCAGCTTTTCAACGTGGACTCGAAGGAGTTTGGCACGGTGCATCTCCTTGCGCTCCACCGGCAGATCACCGCTGACTTGTCCTCGTATGACGCGGTGGTGATCACGCACGGCACGGACACTATGGAGGAGACGGCGTTCTTTGTGCAGTCGACGGTTGATTCCCTGAAGCCCGTCGTGTTCTGTGGGTCCATGCGGCCCAGCACCGCGATATCCTCGGACGGACCGATGAACTTATACCAGGCGATCCTCATCGCGTGCCATGAGGCGTCGCGGGATAGGGGCGTGCTTGTGGCGTTGAATGACTCGATTGGCAGCGGGTTTTACATCACGAAGTCGAACGCGAATAGCTTGGACACGTTCAAGAACATCGGGTCCGGGTATGTGGGCAACTTTGTGAATAACGAGATCAGGTACTTTTATCCGCCTACGAAGCCGCTCGGCTTGACCCATTTCCATATTGATAGTGCTGCAACGACGTCGTTGCCCGAAGTCGTGGTGTTGTTTGCTCACCAGGGGTTGAATAATGAGTTGGTGAGGTTTGTGATTACGCAGATGGGTGTGCAAGGGTTGGTGTTAGCTACAATGGGTGCTGGGTCTATGAGTGATGAGACAAATAAGTACATTGCGGAGTTGCTCCACAATAACAAAGAGTTCCCTGTGGTTTACAGTAAGAGATCGATGGACGGGATGGTGCCGCTTGGCGCGTTGCCAAAAGTTGGTGGAGCCGTCAAGAAACCACTCGTAAATGCTATCGCAGGCGGGTACTTGAACCCGCAAAAGGCACGACTCCTTTTGCAATTGTGCTTAAACTCCAAGATGAATCTCCGCCAAATCAAGGAGGTCTTCAGGACAGTTTAGTTAGAAAAAAAACAACAATACTTTAAATAACCATTAGATAAACAAACTATAGATAGAATAGAAAACCCCGAATTGAACTAAAAAACAACTTTAAGAAAACAACTAAGAGAAGCCATCTAAGACGACTTGTATGCCTCTTCAACTTCTTTTTTACAACTTTCTAAAATCTTCTTTCTCTGCAACTTTTGGGCAGAAGTAACAAAACCATTCTGTGGGGTCCACTCGTCATCCAACAAGACAACATTCTGCAACAATTCAATACCTTTCAAACCTTGTTGTTTACCGGTTTGGAGCAAGTGTTTCAAGACAGCTTGAGAAACCTTCTTGTTGTGGACCAAGCTGCTCAATTCTTGGGAATCAGCATCTGGGATAATCTTTTCGTCCTTCAACATAGTCTTCAAGTTGGCTTCAATTGGCAAGACAATAGCAATTGGCTTGACCTTGGTTTGGTCAGCGTAAACACACAAGTTCAAAACCAAGTGGTTGGATCTGTAAATACTTTCCAATTTCTCCAAAGCAATGTATTCACCATTCAAAGTCTTGACCAAGTTCTTCTTACGGTCAATGATGTTCAAACCACCGTCGGCGGTCCATTCACCAATATCACCAGTCTTGAACCAGCCATCTTCGGTGAATGCAGCCTTGGTTTCTTCCTCGTTCTTGTAGTATTCCTTGACAACTGGACCACCTTTCAACCAGATTTCACCCTGGTTGTTCTTAGCGTAGTAGCCAGCATCAGCAACATCAACCAACTTGGCAGTGATAGATCCAACCAAGGAACCCAAGGTACCAATTTGGAAGCGCGTGTGTTCGACAATGGTGGTGTTGGCACAGGTTTCAGTCAAACCGTAACCCAACAACATTGGCGCAAGCAAGGTGGTAATAAACACTTGGGCATCAACAGAGATTGGGGACCCACCATTCAACACATAACGCAATTGACCACCAGTGGCGGCTTTAACCTTCTTGAAGACAGCGTCAAACAACCCACCGCCTGGCAAGCCATAACGGTTCAAAGTAGACTTGGCATTGAATGCAGCCCAGAAGATCTTTTGTTGGATTGGGGAAGCCTGTTTCAATTTAGACAAAACACCTTTTCTGACGGACTCCCAAACGGCGGCAACACCAACCATGACTGTTGGTTTGAATTCAATCAAGTCTGGCTGACAGTTTCTGCAGGACGCCTCGGTCAAAGTCTTGACATTGGCGTAACCCAATGGAGCCCCCCACCAGAAGGTAACCAACTCAAAGGCCAACTCGAAAATGTGGGCCAATGGCAAAAATGCAATCACTCTGTCGACAGTTCTAACCAAGTCTCTAGTAGCATTGGTGGAGATACCACCCACGGCAGCAACAATGTTGGCATTGGTAATAACCACACCCTTTGGAGCGCCCGTGGAACCCGAGGTGTACATGATACAGATTGGGTCTTCAGGCTTTGGGAAATGCAATTCTTTGGACGATTGTTCACCCAATGCAATAACCTCGTCGAAAGAAATAAATTTAATATCTGGTCTAATTTGTAAAATCTTCTCCTTGGCCTTTTCCGCATCCTGGTAGATTTTGCCGCCCTGTCTCTTGTCGTTAGGGTCAATCTTTTCTCCGTGGATGACGTACTTGACGGAGGTGGCCTTTTCCAAAGGACGAATCAAGGAGGACAACAATTGGTTGTCGGTGAACACGGCATCGGATTCGGTTTGCACCAAGGAGTGGGTCAAACCCGACTCACCCAAGGTGTCATAGGCGGTAACAACGGGGATACCTTGGAAACTGGAGGCCAAAAAGGTTTGCATCCACTGGTGGGAGGTACTGGCAAAGATCATCAACTTGGATTCTTGATTTGGGGCCAAGCCCAACTCCAACAAACCCTTGGAGTAGTTCTTAACCAAAGCCAACAACTTGGGGTAGGATATGTAGTTGTAAGGACCCATTTCGTAGTAGATCCAGTCCTTATCGACCTTTTTCTGTTCGCCGTCAATGATTTTGGTAACCTGCTTGGTTTCGACGTGGACCTCGACCAAGTCTCTCCAGGCCATGGCATCTCTGGTGCCGTTTCTGGCAAAACACTCTTCAATGAAGTCTGGCAAAGTGGTTGCCTTGGAGTCAGTTGGGCGTTCGACAGGGGCCAATTTTTGAGCGGCTTTTCTTCTTGGAGCTGTTTCTCCTGGTTTTGCTTCGCCAACGGCGACTGTTAAAGGGGCACCCATGATAGTAGATTAAAGCTGTGGAAGTAGGTAAGAAGGAGATAGTATCAATTGATAGTGGGAAGGGGGGCAAAAAGCAGGAGGAAAGAATGGGAGATTGGTTAGGAATTTTGTTTTTTTTTTTTTTTGCCAACCAGAATTTATTATATGGGCTGGAGGAGTTGCGTTGTGTGAAGTAATCTGAATGTGAAGCAATGAGCGAAAGGAAAGCAAGACGCAGAAAGAAGAAAAAAAAATTTCTTGATTGTTTATGGTTGGTTTTCTGTGTTTGGTATTTCCCCTCCAGAGATGAAAATGCAGTTGGTTGGTAAAAAAAACTATGGTCACAGCAACTAGAAACCATCAAAAAGGAAAGAACAGGTTATCCCTCCCTCCCTCCCGTATTTATACTCCTAGCATCTCCCCCCTGGCTGGACACCAATTGAACCTCGGGTTATCTGTCTACTGCCTTACTGATACACAGATACCATGGTCTTTGTTTTGTTGCGCCCGTGAAATATGTGTTATACTGGCTTTTGTGCTTGTCAACCGTAAGTGTAAATTTCGTGTGACATCACAAAAACCCACACCCATTTTCTACCCAGCCCTCCTTGTACTCTCCTCTCCTCTTCTCTCTCTTCCTCCCCTTCCTCCTCCCCCCCTCCGATACAGAAGGTGGTTTTTGCCACCGCCCCGGGACAAGATAACAAACGGCAGCTCCGACACTCCAACCCAACGCGTTGGGCCCGTGAAAACAGATGACTGTCTTTCTCCTCTCCCTTGTTCATAACTCACTCTGTCTTGGAGAAAATACCACTGCTACCACTATCACTACCACTTCATATAACCCTATTTCTCACACAATTCTTGGGTGCACCCACTTATAATATTACCCACTTCTCCCACGCCTCTCCCCACTGCTACCAGAAGAAGGACCACACACACACACACACACACACACACCGCGGGTCCACTCATATTATTCTCTTGTACGTGTATGTAACATTACTTATCTCATGTACCCTGCCTAGCATACTTTCACACTTATTTCCCAATCCAGTAACTGTGGTCTATCAGACTCACAGCACTTTTCTCCAACAAACGATGCGTTCGCCCTGGTGTATCCATTACTCGTGATATTTATAGTCGCCCTCCTCCGAAGTTCCTGCTCGTGCGACGCCAGCAACCGACACTAATGGTTGTCGTTTTGACAGGTACCGTATCTACTAGAAATTGCGCATCCCGTATTGTACTCTGCGATGCATTTAATATACTTCTCTCTAACCTTATCTACGCAGCTTCCTCGGCTTGTGGAAACCCACCCCGTGATTCTACAGAACACACAGAAACGTCTGTGTGTGTGTGTGTCGAGAAAGACAGATGAACTGCAACAATTACGCAAAAAGGCACACACACACACTACCACCTGAAAAAAAGAAATACGGTAAGTAGCTCATAACCTAGAATGTGACAAGAAAAAAAACTAAGGAACCCAACATTTTTTTTATTCCTTCGCTACATCGCCCTGCCCACACACTGGGAATTTTTGTTGGGTTGCGACTTCGGCACAGGGACACGACCCAAAATCACCACCACCACCGCTTCTTCTTTCTCACCTCCCTCCCTTCCCTACAATAGCACTCACGGTTTGTTACGTAACCAGGTGCTCTCTTCCCACTACAACATCAAGGGTTCACTCTCTTATTATCTTGCGTAGATTAATTTCCACAACAATAATATCCCATCAATGGTTACAGTGATGTTACATTCCGATGTGACACCGAGAGATGAGGGTCCAAATGTTAGTAAAATCACGTGATACTCGTGTACCACTGGCGAAAAGAAAAACAGATGCTTGATGAGAGAGGTGATCTGAAGCAATGGGAAAAAACCTCCTTCAACACCATTCGCTAAGTGATTGTTTGGAAGTAAGTCCTGGGTATGACAGGTGCGAAGTTGCTGTCTGCCCCAGTGTCCATATGATGAGACTACTTACAACTACACCTCACGTCTAGCACACAACAATCACTTGTGATTGTGTTCAGTCAATATACGTTTATCCCATTTGTTTATATTTCGAATTCACGCACAGTAGTCCTTCCCCGATTTCCCCGAGATTTACCGCTCTTGACACTAAACCCACCTCGATGCAACATTGAAGCGATTCGTCGTGTGTGCCTGCCAATGTCTTGCTCATCGCCATCGCCAACCCAGGAACTGAAAGAAAAATAGAAAACTACATCTACTCTTGAATGGTGACTTGTTCAGCAGCGTGTAAGACACTTAATAGGTTACATTGTGGCAGGGGTACGAAGAGCACTCCAGCAATAAGTGAACCATTCTACTAATGTTCTGATATAATTGCCTAGCATATCCCGGGTTTGCTTAGCCTATTTTAATGTATATTCCATTTATATTGTGTTTTTACAAAACTATCTACCAGTGACGATGGCTAATCGTCTCCGATGGTGATTTCTATTGACTTGTATTTTCATTCAGAATTCGTTGGAAATTCGTCCCAAAACATAAACTACACACTCACCTCTTTGTCTGCGTCTAAGAACGACTCACATATCAAATACACGGAGACTTTACCGCCAGGGACAACATCAAACTCAAAACTCTGGGTCTCTTTGTCGATTTTAACCTTCTTGATCTCCAACAATCGTCCCGTCTCCTTCTCGCCAACCACAACCCACCAGCCTTCGGTGAACCCTTCTTCGTCTCGCTCCACAAGCACCGTGAGTTTCTCTCCAGCCACTTCAACCTTGAGTTCGACGTTGGGGTACTCGTTGACAAACTCCGCCACGTCGTTCAACTCCTCGCCGTCTAATCGCAACACCTCGTCTCGCTCGTCGTCCTCTAGCGACATGATATCATACACGGTCTCCACCCTGTGCTCCTTGCAGCGCGCAAGGATCTCCGTGCCGAAATGCGGAATCTGCTTCAATGGATTGTCTGAGCTCCACACCCGCTGCGCAATCATCTGGCTCACATCCATCGCTAACATCGCGTTCAAGAACCCACCGCTGGCCATGGTGTCCACGCAGGCATTCACCACGCCCGTGAGTTTGCGTACGATTTCGTCCTGGTCGTGTTTCAACTCGTGCGGGAGGTTGAGTCGTGAGATGTGGGCTTGAAGCAATACAAACGCCTTGTAGTTTGACTCTTGGGTGTACTTGATCGGCAATTTGTCGGCTAATTTAGACAACACGGACTCCTCGCCGTCTCTCACCGGCAAAAATTCAAACTCAGAAGCACTGGAAATAGCATGAAACACGTCCTTGAGCTTGCTTTTGTTCGTGAGCTTGCCGAGCTTAGCAACTGTCTCGAACGTGGTGTAGTGAGAAGCAATCACGGCTTTGTTCAATGGCGTGAGATCCTCGATGAACTCTTCCTTCTCGAGCTCTCCAATCACGGACTCAACCATCTCCGACAAATACTCAGACACAGCATCGCTCGAGACCTCCTTCAACTCGTAGAAACTGGGGTTCTTCATCAACCGTCTGTAGAAATACGTGTACGTCAACATGTCAATGAACCCCTGCTTCTCCTTGACGATACCACTGACAATACCATGGATGAAGAAATCAGCAATGGTGTTTGGCAACAAGCTCTCGGCGGGCAAACCAGAGTGCAAGACCGAGCTGTAGAAGTCAACGTCTGGAGTGACCATCTGCACTTTGTTCCCGAGTCTAACCATCTCATACACATCTGTCAACAGGGACGTGTCGTAGACGACCACATTCTCGGCAGTAGGAGCGTGGCGGCACGTCTCTCTCGTGGCAAACACTAATTGGAGCTCCTTGGCACCAAACAACCTCTCGACGATCAACCGGTCAACACGCAGCATGCCGGCATAGTACAAGGCAATGCCGTGCTCGACCAATCCAGCAAGAACCGGGTCCTGTATTTTGGAAATGTACTTTTCCAAATGGGTTGTCCATTTGCCAACGTGAGACTGTGCCATTTCCAACGCAGCTTTGCGTGAATTGACAAACACGAGTGTGCCCGGGAATATCTTACCCTTACCGCCTACGGTTATCTCCTGGTCAAGTACAAAGTTGAACACGTTGGTCTTGGAAATGCCCAACCATTCTGCCATGTCTCTAGGACTGGCTAAAGGAGACGACAACGCAATGATGGGAGCGCTACTGACCATACGGATTCTGCTCAACACCATCTCATAGTTTGCGTCTCTTCCTACCAAGTGCACATCGTGGGCAATAACAACGTCAAACGACCTAAACTTTCGATTCTTCCATCTGATGAGTTGTTCTGGCGTGACTGCGCCGTCTTTGCTTTCGTCGGGACTGATGAGGAGCACGTTTTGGTTCTTCGCCATAGCCAACTCAGCAACTACCGCTCTGTCTGTTTTAGAACATCCAATAAAGACACTCTCACCTTCAGAAACAGCATCCAATACTGCTTCCAAATTGGTCTCCACGAAATGGGTCCCCACCTTGCATGGCTGTAAATCAGCTAGCCAAATCGGCGTCTTCCATGTGCAATTCACCCATTTCTCACTGATGATCGACAACATATAGTTTGGTTCAGCCGACGTGGGGACGAAAAACTCGAGCATCTGTGGTCTCCCCACGCTTCTCTTCTTGACTGCAAGCTGCTCGTGATGCAAGAGACGAGATCCGTTACAATCCTCCACCATCACGGCAAACATCTCTTGTCCGCCGTGTACGGCTGGGATCCAGCGCCATTCGGGGGTGACTTCGACCTGCACGCGCAAGTACTTGTCGTTGATTGGCTGCACCACGTAATCGACGACAACCCTCGGGAATGCGTCAACGTAATCCTTGACGAGCTGTCCATTGCCTCCTAGTGCCTCACCTAGCTCCTCGGCGGTCAACTGGAAATATCGTGGCCATGGTAAGTGCGACATCTCGGTGGTGCGGATCACTGGGGACGGAACCAAACTGCCAAACTGTCGCAACGGGGAATTGCTCAACCACATTCGATTCTGCACCATCTTGCACAACCCAAGGATCGTCTTGGCCAACGAAGACCATTTCTGAAGCAATGCGAGTTCGTAAAGTGCACGTAGCAATCTCCCTGCTGACTGTGTGATGTAGATCATGTCTGCAACCAATGCAAACCCTTCAAGTTTCAATCGTGAGATGTACGTCTGTAGCAATATGTTCACCTTTGCGAGGGGTTCATGGGGTTGCTCTCTGATCAAAGTTGGGCATTTCTCCATGAGTTTGCTGATCTCGAGTCTCTCTTCTTGTCTCACGGGGATGTACTTGAACTCGCCTGCGCTGGCAAACACTCGGAGGATTTCGCTTTCGGTGTGCCATGGCTTCAACATCTTGCCAAACTGGTTGATCGTCTCGTAGTTGATGTAGAAGTAGGACGCGATCCTGCCGAGCTCTGTAGACTGCACGGAGCCGGTTGCTGGGTCGTACACCACTAGCCTATTCTCGTGAAGTATCGACAACGCAGTAAACATCAAGTCTGCTCGTTGATTGTACAACGTAGGGTCATTCGTAGCATCGACTCCATACAATGACGGCGACTGCAACATCCGCACGTACAAATACGTATACCCAAGCCATTCAATCCCGTCTTCAATGCTTCCAATTGTGCCTGCCACCACTTCGGCGTTGACGCTGTCGACTAATTTGTGCACCAACTGGGACTCAATAGGCAACTGCTGGTTTAAAATAGCGAGGTAGTACTGGATCTCGTCCTGTGACGTGATGATGATACCTTCACCGTTCTTGTCATACCTCGGACGACCAGCTCTACCCAACATCTGTAGTATGTCTTGCGGCGACAACTGGACCCACGTACCGGTTTCTGGAGAGTACGTCTCGGTGCCCTTGATAATGACTGTGTGAGCGGGGAGGTTGACACCCCATGCCAAAGTAGCCGTCGACACCAACACACGCAAATGACCCTGCGCAAACAAATCTTCCACGGTGGCCCTCTCTTGTTTGGTCAACCCGGCGTGATGGACACCGAATCCCTGGGTGATTATATCTCTCAATTTCACGCTCATGGTTTCTGCTTCTTGTTTGAGGACTTCCTTTGTCCCCTCGTGTTCAACGATGTCGACGTCCAACTTCTCCGCGAGATACTTGGCCGTCGTGAACGTCTCGTTTCTCGAGTGCACGAACACAATGATCTGGTGGCCCTCCTGCAAACTCTTGGTGACTCTATCATGGCACGCTTCGTTCATGGCGGCGACTTTCTTGATTGCCTTTTTTTCCTTGACGCCCATAAACTGCTGTTGCAAAGGACACGGTCTGTAGCTGGCGTCAAAGTAGAACAATCCTTCTGGCTTGACTCTGATGAATTTTGCCACGTCACCGTAGTTTGGCAAAGTAGCTGATAATCCGACAATCCTCACGTCGTCTCTCCTTAGCGTCCTGCTCACGATATTCTCCAACACCGGTCCTCTTTCATCGTGCAACAAATGGATCTCGTCGATAATGATGAGTTTTACGAGTTTGACATAGCTTGGGTCCTTGCGTGTGATGATGTCCCATTTCTCCGGAGTCGTCACAATCACATGAGTCTCTGAAATCTGCTGCTTCGACAATGACAGGTCACCTGTCAACTCATTCACGACAATCCCGTACAGCGTCAACCGTCTCTGGAACTCACGCATCTGCTCCTGCACCAACGCCTTCAACGGAGCAATGTACACCACTTTGAAATCCTTCTTGTACTCGCCGATAGTCCGGAGTATGGTCAACATCGCCACATTGGTCTTACCCGCCCCAGTGGGCGCACAGATAAGCAAGTTGTTGTCAGTCTCAAACGCCTGCGGGTAGATCCTGGACTGGATTCTGTTGAATGTCGTGGTTTCATTGGACGGGAATGCGTCCTGGGCCCACTGCGGGAGCACAGACGTGGGTAGGATCTCATCGTCAGCCAAAACGGGCGGTTCTGGCGCCGGCACGGTGATTATATCGTAGGATTTCTTGTTCTCTTGGAACGTGCCCTCTGGTAGTGTGATTTTCGTCGTCTCTGCGTTCGTGGAAAAAATAATCTTGTCCAAGCTGATTCTCTGTGGAGCCCTACCCGTCGTGCTTTCCTCAGCGGGGGCGTCTGTTCTGGTGGAAACAATCTTCCATCGGTTCTCGAGACACTTGATGACAGTGTCGTGCTCATAATCTAGCAATTCGCTGATGTCGTTCTCCAATTGCCCCATGCCGAGCTCTTTGTTCGCTAGGAGTTTGAAAACCTCTAAACTGTGTTCTGTCTGACTCTGTAGCCACTCCCAATCACACTCCACGGGCTCCTCTTCTTCGATAATCTCGTCTTCCTCCTCGTCTTCGTCCTCCTCGTCGAATTCAACAGCGACTCCTGTTTCGCTCTCCTGTTGGAGTTTCTCCTGCTCGGACAGTCTCGCTAGAATCGCGTTTGCCAATCCAATCAACTCGTTCAAGTCCACATCGCTGACCTTGACACTTAGCAACTCCTCGAGTTCTTTTCTCTTCTCTTTCACAGGCACGTCACGGCTAGCCAATTGCTCACTGGCGACTTCTGCTGCGGACTGTATCACCTCGTGGCTCGCATCCGGGATGTAGTCGCGTATCTTGGCCATGAAGAGCTCGAACACCTGGTCGCTTTCTTCTTCTGCGGGTTTACTGGGTTGTTGCGATGGCGCACTCTCTGCTTTGTATCGTGTGCCCATATCCTTGACGGAGATCCTACCTGCGATGGATAACGCAGCGGTCTCCTCGGGCTCTGCCCTGCGTTTCTGTGGGATGGTCTTTGACATTTGGGGGGTATTGGTGATGAGCTTGTGTTTGGTGTGTGTGTTTTTTCGGGTTGGCGATTTTTCTGATGCGCTCGCTCGGGGTGTAAAGACGAACCACCGATAATAAACCAGAGAATAGAGGAAGGAGACATCACCATGTCCAGCACCACATCATTAGACACGCCACCAAACGAGCAGAGCCAAGTAGC